>OW121742.1:105438239-105684239 GCA_933228675.1 Stomorhina lunata
CAGAAAAATTTTCTTTAGAAATATTTTTGTATAGAAAAATTTTCGATAGAAATATTTTTCTATAGAAAAATTTTCATTAGAAATATTTTTCTATAGAAAAATTTTTTTTAGAAATATTTTTCTTTAGAAAAATTTTCTTTAGAAATATTTTTCTATAGAAATATTTTTCTATAGAAAAATTTTCTTTAGAAATAGAAATATTTTCTTTAGAAATATTTTTCTACAGAAAAATTTTCTTTAGAAATATTTTTCTATAGAAAACTTTTCTTTAGAAATATTTTTCTATAGAAAAATTTTCTTTAGAGATGTTTTTCTAGAGAAAAATTTTCTTTAGAAATATTTTTCTGGAGAAAAATTTTCTTTAGAAATATTTTTCTTTACAAAAATTTTTTTTGGAAATATTTTTCTTTGGAAAAATTTTCTTTAGAAATATTTTTCTATAATAAAATTTTCTTTAGAAATATTTCTCTTTAGAAAAATTTTCTTTAGAAATATTTTTCTTTAGAAAAATTGTCTTTAGAAATATTTTTCTAAAGAAAAATTTTCTTTAGAAATATTTTTCTTTAGAAAAATTTTCTTTAGAAATATTTTTCTTTAGAAAAATTTTCTTTAGACTTATTTTTCTATAGAAACATTTTCTTTAGAAATATTTTTCTATAGAAAAATTTTCTTTAGAAATATTTTTCTATACAAAAATTTTCTTTAGAAATATTTATCTTTAGAAAAATTTTCTTTAGAAATATTTGTCTATAGAAAAATTTGCTTTAGAAATATTTGTCTATAGAAAAATTTTCTTAAGAATTATTTGTCTATAGAAAAATTTTCTTTAGAAATATTTTTCTATAGAAAGACTTTCTTTAGAAATATTTTTCTATAGATATATTTTTCAATAGAAAAATTTTCTTTAGAGTTATTTTTCTGTAGAAAAATGTTCTTTAGGGTTATTTTTCTATAGACAAATTTTCTTTAGAGATACTTTTCTATAGAAAAATTTTCTTTAGAAATATTTTTCTATAGAAAAATTTTCATTAAAAATATTTTTCTAAAGAAAAATTTTCATTAGAAATAAGTATTTTTCTAGCATAAGTTTAGTTCCTTAATTTCATTTTAGCAATATTTCTAACAATCCTGGGTGAGTAATTTTTACTTCATTTATCTCATTTAATTTTACCTTGACAAATTTGCAATGTTTGTATCGACTCTTGCGTTTGTTCGCCATGTTTTCCCCTAGTCTTTTTCAAAGGTTTCAAGAATTTAAACTCATTTATTTTCAAAAGTATTTAGTTGAAGTACCAAATTCATGAAATTTATATAAGCAAGTACTTAGTCGTTCGTTTTAATGCATTCAAGAAGACAGAAAAATATCTTCCATATATTTCGATATTACAATTGGCGGTAAAGCAATTCTAACTTTTGCTCTAAATTTGTAAGTGTGTTTCCTATAAATAAATTTCATCTTCAATAAATAAAAGTGATAAATTTAGTTTCATGCTCATTTCTTTTTTATTTCCCAGGAAAACTGAAGAAGTTATTTGGTAGTGGGAGAGTGCTTAAAGTGCAACACTTGTTGGTGTCACTTTTATACCCAAGAAAACATTAATATTTCTGAAACCATCACCAGCTACAACCCATCGCTTTTTTCAACGAACAAATGTATCTACCCTTTTTAGTATTCTTCGTTGTGTCGAAAGGTTTTCGAATTATTTAACGAAGTCCTACATATTTGAGATGTTCATGTCCTTTTTTTCTCCTCTTATATATATGTATATATAAAGTATATATATATATATTCGTGAACTTTCACTGTGAAATAGTCAGAAACTAAACTAAAATCACACAAAAGGTGTTGCCTTAAGTTTCACTTAAATAAACACTTTTGCACGTAAGTAGAAAGTTAAGGACACTCTTGGTGTCCTTTGGAGTGGCATTGTTATGCAATTGTTGTAACACTTTTTCACACATCTTGATTTTTTTTTATTTTTTTTTCATTTTCTTTTAAAAGTTTTATAGACTTTAGTGTTAGAACACGAAAACTTTAGTGGAAATTTAAAAATTTATATATGTACAATATTTCAATTAAATGTATAGAATATAAATTATACATTTCGTATGCATATGGCATTGTCTTTTTAAGGTCATTTAAATGTTTTGTAAAATCTTGAATATCTATACCCTGCACCACCAAAGAAACTTTGAAATCCGTCAAATCCTTCGGGTACCTCCCTTGGACCCCATTTTTTCACTTATTTTTCTTCTCAATGTATAACCCTCAATTTTCACCAGAATTTCATGAAAATCAGCACAACTATATTATTTAACCCAAAATAGAGCTCCATTAGTTTTGGTTGAAATCCGCTAACTCCTAGCGTTGCCTCCCTTGAACCCCCATTTTTTCACTTATTTTTATTCTCATTGTATTAAACGCTATTTTCAATAGAATTTGATAAAATTTGATCCAGAAATGATTTCCAATAGTTTTGGTTGAAATCTGTCTTCTCCTTGGGGTACCTCCCTTGGACCCCCATTTTTTCACTTGTTTTCCTTGAAATCCGTCGACACCTTGAGGTACCTCCTTTGGACCCCCATTTTTTCACTTAGTTTCCTTCTCAATGTATAAACCGCAATTTTCGATAGAATTTGATCAAATTCGGCACACTTTTATTTTTTGATTCAAAAAAGAGCCCTACTAGTTTTGGTTGAAATCCGATGACTCCTTGGGGTACCTCCTTTGGACCCCCATTTTGTCACTTAGTTTCCTTCTCAATGTATAAACCGCAATTTTCCATAGAATTTGATCAAATTCGGCACACTTTTATTTTTTGATTCAAAAAAGAGCCCTACTAATTTTGGTTGAAATCCGATGGCTCCTTGGGGTACCTCCCTCGGAACCGATTTTTTTTTACTTATTTTCCTTCTTAATGTATTACCCGGAATCTTCAATAGAATTTGATAAAAATTCGGCACACTTTTATTTTTTGATCCAGGAAAGAGCTTTACTAATTTTGGTTAAAATCCGTCGACTTCTTGGAGTATCTGCCTTGGACCCCTATTATTTCATGTATTTTTATTCCCAACGGATAAGACAAATTTCTCAATAAAATTTAGTGAAATTCGTCACATGTCTATTAGTTGATCCAAGAAAGAACTCTACTGGTTTTTATTTTAATCCGTGGACTCCTAGAGGTACTTAGTAAATCTCAAGATAATGTTATTTAAACTAATGTTAGGATTAATAACTGCAATTTGATTAAAAATTTAAGCCTGAAGGTATGCAATGCTTTTTTTATAAGCAATATTCCTTACTTTTGTACTAAATTTTGATTTTTTTAAAATATTGACAAAAGTTGCATAATTTTTTTTTCCTAATTCGAAAGAAAAGCCTTTTGCCTTTCATTTCATTATACTGGGAGCGCGGAGGTAAACCGAGCTAACTGACTTTTTCTGCAACGAAAAGAGCCACTGCTGAATTTTATAGGACAATTTTTATGCGCTTATATATCCCAAAGTATATATGCAATACACTTTTTTTTCTGTCAAACAAGACAGACGGACGAACTGACATCGCTAAATCGACTCAGGAAGGGATTATAAAATTATTGGTAAATTAAAAGGTGGGTCTAAGACAAATATTTCTATGCGTTACAAACATCAGCACAAACTTATAATAACCTCTCCACTAATGGTGGTGAAGGGTATAAAAATGGGGGTCTAACGGTTTTCAACCTGATTAAAGCCCCAGTCACTACAATATAAATTTTTTTAATTATTTACTTTTATTAAAATTATTTATTACTAGAGCATCCGGCACCTGCGGTACGCCTAAAGCAATAACACGCCACCGATGAAAAATAAACTAAATTGACTGTGGAACAAAAAGCCCAAGCAATGCTTCTAAATAACAACAAATAAATACAGAAATGGCATAATATTTTCAAGCTTCCTCCATCTTCGGTAAGAATACTGAAATAACACGCACTCGATGTAAAATAAAAAAAATTGAAAATAAAAACCAACAAATGGCGCAACTTCTTCTAAAAAGTAAATGCGATATAGGTACATTTTTGAAAGGACTTTCAAAAACGATCAGACGGTAAATCTTCGTATGAAAAAGCAACATCTTTGTATTAAAAAGTCATGTTTCTCCAAAGATGCCAACCCTTTTCGAATATTCACTAGTTGCGAATTATTTATATTTAACAAGTTTTGAGGCTACTGCCTCAAAACTGAAAAATTCTGTAAAAATATGTAAAACTATTTTCTTTAAAAGTTGCACTGCCTTTTTTAATCATCAAATTCCACAAAATTCTTAATTTCATTAAAAAAATTAAAGTTAGCAGAAATCTATTTTCAAACCCCAAAAGTATGCAATATCATTTTCTTTAAAGTCGCAAAGACTTTGATTTTATAGGTAGTCTTTCTCAACAATTTTAACAAAAGCTGAAATCCAAGTTGAAAAGCTAATATTAACTTATTCACCTAAAGTTTAAATTAACTTAAAGGCTTAAATCCACATAATTCAATTGTAATCTAATTGAATTTCATTTTGACTGAGCCTTTAATTGGCTTTAAAGTAACTTTCATCTCTTTCTAAGAACCTGACATCATTAAGAAAATGTTCTTAAATTTCACTTGAATTTAAAGTTTCTAATTATGTATGTAAATTTATATTTAAGAAGGTTTTAGAATTTGTCGTCTTATTTTGTATTGCCTATACTTAAGGGATTAGGTTGAATTGAAAAGTGTAGCCTATCGTTGTAATCTTTCTACTCAATATTTGTAAAGCATAAATTTTCTTAGTATTACCTGAAGATGTATGATGAACTTTTTCTATAGAAAAATTTTCGATAGAAATATTTTTTAAAAGACAAATTTTCTATGCAAATATTTTTCAATAGAAAAATTTTCGATAGAAATATTTTTCTATAGAAAAATTTTCGATAGAAATATTTTTCTATAGAAAAATTTTCGATAGAAATATTTTTCTATAGAAAAATTTTCGATAGAAATATTTTTCTATAGAAAAATTTTCGATAGAAATATTTTTCTATAGAAAAATTTTCGATAGAAATATTTTTCTATAGAAAAATTTTCGATAGAAATATTTTTCTATAGAAAAATTTTCGATAGAAATATTTTTCTATATAAAAATTTTCGATAGAAATATTTTTCTATAGAAAAATTTTCGATAGAAATATTTTTCTATAGAAAAATTTTCTTTAGAAATATTTTTCTATAGAAAAATTTTTGATAGAAATATTTTTTTATAGAAAAATTTTCGATAGAAATATTTTTCTATAGAAAAATTTTCGATAGAAATATTTTTCTATAGAAAAATTTTCGATAGAAATATTTTTCTATAGAAAAATTTTCGATAGAAATATTTTTCTATAGAAAAAATTTCGATAGAATTATTTTTCTATAGAAAAATTTTCGTTAGAATTATTTTTCTATAGAAAAATTTTCATTAGAATTATTTTTCTATAGAAAAATTTTCGTTAGAATTATTTTTCTATAGAAAAATTTTCGTTAGAATTATTTTTCTATAGAAAAATTTTCGTTAGAATTATTTTTCTGTAGAAAAATTTTCGTTAGAATTATTTTTTTATAGAAAAATTTTCGTTAGAATTATTTTTCTATAGAAAAATTTTTGTTAGAATTATTTTTCTATAGAAAAATTTTCTTTAGGAATATTTTTCTATAGAAAAATTTTCTTTAGGAATATTTTTCTTTAGAAATATTTTCTTTAGAAATATTTTTCTATAGAAAAATTTTCTTTAGAAATATTTTTCTATAGAAAAATTTTCTTTAGAAATATTTTTCTATAGAAAAATTTTCTTTAGAAATATTTTTCTATAGAAAAATTTTCTTTAGAAATATTTTTCTATAGAAAAATTTTCGATAGAAATATTTTTCTATAGAAAAATTTGCGATAGAAATATTTTTCTATAGAAAAATTTTCTTTAGAAATATTTTTCTATAAGAAAATTTTCGTTGGAAATATTTTTCTATAGAAAAATTTTCTTTAGAAATATTTTTCGATAGAAAAATTTTCTTTCTATAGAAAAATTTTCTTTAGAAATATTTTTCGATACAAAAATTTTCTTTGGAAACATTTTTCGATAGAAAAATTTTCTTTAGAAATATTTTTCTATAGAAAAATTTTCTTTAGAAATATTTTTCTATAGAAAAATTTTCTTTAGAAATATTTTTCTATAGAAAAATTTTCTTTAGAAATATTTTTCTATAGAAAAATTTTCTTTAGAAATATTTTTCTATAGAAAAATTTTCTTTAGAAATATTTTTCTATAGAAAAATTTTCTTTAGAAATATTTTTCTATAGAAAAATTTTCTTTAGAAATATTTTTCTATAGAAAAATTTTCTTTAGAAATATTTTTCTATAGAAAGATTTTCTTTAGAAATATTTTTCTATAGAAAGATTTTCTTTAGAAATATTTTTCTATAGAAAAATTTATTTTAGAAATATTTTTCTATAGAAAAATTTATTTTAGAAATATTTTTCTTTAGAAAAATTTTCTTTAGAAATATTTTGCTATAGAAAAATTTATTTTAGAAATATTTTTCTAATATTTTTCTATAGAATAATTTTGTTTAGAAATATTTTTCTATAGAATAATTTTCTTGAGAAATATTTTTGATAGAAGAATTTTCTTTATAAGTTTTTTTCTATAATTTTCTTTCGAAATATTTTTCTTTAGAAAATTTTTCCTTAGAAATATTTGAAATTTTCATTTGAAATATTTTTCTATAGAAAAATTTTCTTAAAACTAAAGCCTACCATCAGGCTTATATATTTGCTTGAAATAAAGCCTATATTTAGGCTTTTGAATTTATTAATTTATTATATTACACAAAAAATTTAGTCGAAAATAACTAATAATTCCTTTCACTTTTTGTCTTTTTAGCAAATTTATTCTACACTAATGCTTCATGGGTTTTACTTACCAAGCTTTCATGCCTTAAAGCTTTTTTGTTATAAACTTCTAAGGCATTTGAAAAAAATCATCAGATAAACGACCACCCATCTTTAAACTAATTGGAGAAGTCATATTTGATAGTCCAACCAAAAGTTTATAACTTTAAAATAATGAAAAGATAAACCCAGAAAAATATAACTTTTTTTGTATAAATGTATTGTAAATGCTTGCCTAGTGATTAATAATAATTAAAATTAAATTAAATATAAATTAACAAAATAAAACTGCTAAATTAAAAACAATTTATAATTAATTGTATTTATACTTATATAAATTTATATAAAAAATATAGTAAAATATAACTAATTAGAATAAATAATATTACAGAAATATGTGTGTTATCAAATCATAAAGCTTTTTTGTGTTTGAAAAGCTTAGGAAACCAAACAAGCTCAGCCGTAATAACTTTTTGTATAAAACTAAACGAAAGTGTAAAAAATATTGAAAAATTTTTAATCAACTGGAAAATTCACAAACTGAAGAGGGTAAAGCTTTTCAAAACATAACTAAAACTTCTGAAACTTTTAAACATTTAAAGCAGCGGTGGCCGAACGAAGAGCGGTTTTAAATAAGAGTGCTCAATCTTTATATATAAAAAGTTAATTTTAAACCTCCTAAAACTATGCCATACATTATATCCCTTCTTAAACTATTTTCCTCTTTTAATACAAAAAAGTTTCTTTAACCAATTCTATAACTTCTTTCAGTTTTTCCTTTAGTTTGTGAAATTTCCATTTGGTTTTTTTTTTATATGCCATAAATAATATAATTACAACCTTAAAACCGTATAAAATTTAAACAATAATCTCAAATGATTCCAAAAACTCGATGAAATTGATGGAAAGCTTTTTTATCATGAAATTTACTTGCATTTTGAAATTTATTATGAAAAGAAAAATAAAACGATTATTTCAACAAGACAATAGGTTCAAAAAATTAACTGTTAACGTATAATAAAATTAAATAAATTTAGCCAAAACTGTAAAATTAAAGGCTAAAAAGTGGATTATGGGATGAAATTATCTCTGTACATCTAACACGTTTCACAATAACCCATGAAAATAGTAAGATTTTGTTAATGCCAGTTTTTATATCTCTAAAATCAGAATGAAATTCATGAAATCCCCTAAAAGTAGGCAACACTTGTATATATGTCTTTAAAAATATAAAATTTGTATTATTTCTTTCAATAAACTTAAAGAAAGCTGAAATCCATGACGAAAAGCTAATATTAAGTAATTAACCTAATATTTAAATTAACTTAAAACCGTAATTTCACTTTATCAATTGTAATATAATTACATTTTACTTTAGCTGAGATTTTAATTAACACTTTTATCATTTTCTTAAAGTCTGTAATCATTAAGAAAATGTTCTTAAATTTTATTAAAATTAAAAGCATCTAATTGTAAATTTATATTTAAGAAGGTTTTAGAATTTGTCGTGTTATTTTGAGGAATTAGGCCTCATCAAAATATTATTTAATACCTCTACTCAATATTTGTATTACGACCAGCGTTGCCAATTGTGCAGATTTATCTGTTTTTTTTGCAGATTTTGAAAGTGGAAAATAGTGAAAAACTGTTGCAAAATTACATCATTCGATATCGATCGAAAACTCAGACTTTTAAGCAAATATTGTGAAGTATACTTTAGGGATGTTCAAAGTAACTTCGATGCAAAAAGTTTATTGAAATTTGGTATCTATTTTGATTCGTTTTTAAAAACATATAGTTCAATTAAAACACTTTTACTATTGGTCACCTTTTGGCAATTAACTACAAAAAATAATTTTGATTATCCTTAAAGTAAGCTATACAAATGTTTTGAAAATATCTAGGACTTCGAACGATATCGAATGCGGTAATTTGGGCCCAGGTTTTTACCCAAGATAATAATAAACTATACTAGCTATGGCCACTAAATTTAGTTCAAGGATTGTGCCAAATTTTGTCACAATCGGTCACCATTTGACCATAGCTCCCATATAAAAACTTACGGAAACACAAGAATACCAAAAAGATAGGGAGTCCGCACGATAGCGTATTTAAAAAAAATACCTACACTCAGGGAAAAAACGTGCTGATAATAAGATTTTCTGCTTGAAATCGAAACCTTTTCTGCTTGAAAGTAGAGTAAATACGAAAAATCTAATTTTGAGAATAAAATCTTATTTTTTAAGATTCTTTGTAAGATCGCAATCTTAAAAAAAATCTAAGCACAGGATCGATAACTAAGAATGTGTTCTTATTAATTAAGATTAAATTCTTAATTTTTAAGAGTGCACTCTTAATTAATAAGAACATAATCTTAAATAATAAGAACGCATTCTTAATTATCGATCTTGTTCTTAGAACTTTTTTAAGATTGCGATCTTACAAACAATCTTGAAAAATAAGATTTTATTCTTAAAATAAGATTTTTCGCATTTACTCTACTTTCAAGCAGAAAAGGTTTCGATTTCAAGCAGAAAATCTTATTTTAAGCACGTTTTTTCTTATTATCATATTCGTATTTGGTGGTAAAATAAAACACATTTTTTATTATTTTTTTCCCCTTTCGAGGAATGTAATAGTATTCCTATATTTTAAAATTTTGATTTATTTATTTTACATTATAGGTAGTTAGTAAAAAATTTTATCCTAAAAATACCTTGACTTCATCTTCCGTTGGAAAAAGTGTGCATATTTCTGTCAATATATCTTGGAAATCGTGAGGATGAAGTGTGAGATCCTTTTTTAGAATTTGATGTACTATAATCTGGATCAGCTCATCACGATAGTTATTGTTTAAATCTTTGCGTGAAGCATAAAATTCTAGGATGTTTTTGCCACTTACTGATTCATTCAATAATGAAGCTAAATCCTATATAAATAAACGAAAATATTTTATTAAACAGTTTTACTGTAGTGTATTGCACTAAGAATCCCAATTTATTACAATTATTTATTATTGTAATAAATAGTTTTTTGATAAAACCAAAAAATGTTGGTGGGGAAACCTTTCCTCGACGCGTTTCGATGGTTGGTTAGACCATCTCATCAGGAGGATTATCCCTAATTCTAGACAGAGCGAAAACCTCACATTATGTATAATTTGAGATACTGAATAAATACGAATTATTATTATTGTGTCATTTATATTTTGTACACATTTAAATGTATTAAGTAATTATCTAATACTTTTACCTTGTCAAACACTTTTTTGTTAACTTCCACATTTACAGAAGACGATGAAGTGGAAGTT
This sequence comes from Stomorhina lunata, assembly GCA_933228675.1. Classification (NCBI taxonomy): domain Eukaryota; kingdom Metazoa; phylum Arthropoda; class Insecta; order Diptera; family Rhiniidae; genus Stomorhina; species Stomorhina lunata. The sequence continues at coordinate 105,448,482 of OW121742.1, forward strand.
ACATGTGGACATTTTTGTAGCCACTGACCTACCTTCGACGGCATCGAAAGTATATCTTCATCAATTTCAAACTAAAGGACAAAACTATTAGTGGTTTAATTTAATTTCTAAATAAAATATTAAAACCTGTTTATTTTTCCAGACAAATAATTTTTCACTGCTTTCATATACTGCAGACTTCTAAAAGTTACATTTGAGCCTGAAACAAATTCAATTAATAAAATTTTTTATAAAGAAATTTACTTATGTATTTATAAATATGATGAAAAACTTACGCTGCAGGTACGGAAAAACGCATTCCAGATCGAATTCTTTCAAAAGATTTTTCAGCAACGCGTCATCGTCCAAGAACGCTCATGAAATTTCTTGTGAAGGGCAGTTCATTTCATACTCCCCATCACACACCGGAACTAAATTGCCTTCTATTGGAATATTTAAAAGGATCACTTCATTCGGATTAAGGTTTTCCATTTATATTTCTTATTAAATTTATATTTTTTCTCAAAAAATTAGTTTTTCACTTTTTCGCAACTACTTTGGTCGGCGGATTACAATTTATGACCAAATACTGAGAAAGTTCCCTAAAACAAGCACACAAATCTACTAAATCAAGAATACGATTTTAAGATTAGAACTTACAATCTTCAAAATAAGAATAAAATCTTGAAATCAAGATCACAATCTTAAAATAAAGAATACGATCTAAAATTAAGATTTAAAATCTTATAATAAGATTAAAATCTTAAAAGCAAACAAATTGCATGTTATTTTTAGATTGTATTCTCATAACTAAGAATTTATTCTTAAATTTAAGAATATAAATCTAACTGGCTATATTTTCAAGATTGAAAATTCAAGATTTCGCAATCTTATATTTTTCTTAAAATCAGATCGTCATTTTTCTCTTAGTGTAGAGAGACAACAATTTTCAAAAGCATTTTTGATATCTTGAAAAGGTTGTGTATTCAAAATGGGCTAAATCGGTTTACCCTAATGCTGATAAATTGAATACAATTGAAATTGCTATGACGACTAAATTAAGAACATAGAAGTTTTATGCAACTATTGGTCTGTATATAAAATTTCATAGGAATCGGTCCATATTTGACCATAGGCTCCATATAAAAACCACTCCCGGAAGCCAGTAATTTGATGAAATTTGGCACAGATAATTTTTTCTATAGTGGGACCATGGCTATTGAAATTCGTCAAAATCGGTAAATTATTTACGGTACCTCCCATATTTCCCACTTCCCGGAATTGATATTTTGCTCACAATATCAGGTTTTTTCATGAAATTTAAAACAGATAATGCTTATGTAAATCAAAATCACTGAACCAAATTTCTTCTGTCCAAACGCACTAAATAAGACAAAAATCTCTAAAACGCTCATAAATCTGAAGATAAGGAGAATTTTGAGTTTATTTTTTGTATACATAATTTTTGTTAAAATTGTAATCAATTTGCTAAATTTCAAGATAGTCGGTCCACATTTGACCCTAGCTCTCATATAAGTCCAAATGACGAAAACAGCTTAAATATATAAATTTCGAAGAAATGTTTGTATATTGGCCAAATTTAGCAAATATTTGTCTTTATGCAGAAAAAAAGAACACCTTTGGCCTTAGTGTTGAAGGGTATCGTATCGGGTCGGGTCGGGCTTGATCGGCTCTAGCACTTCCTTACTTGTTTTAATATGGTGCTGGGTGCAACTTTATTTCCTCACAAAAGAATCCATATATGTATTGTATATAGGTGTCTCCGGATTACATAACTGACAACCTGCAATAAGCAGGATAACGAGGCGGACGAAAGACTGCCAAATGTCCTCAGAAAAGGTCTGATTATAAAAATTCCTACAAAATTAAGTTTGTATGACCGATGAAACTGGAAAGGTATCACTCTTTTTAATGTCGAGCCCTTAGATTTAAATAATCGTAAGCGACATTCCGTTAAATATCTCTTAAACTATTAGAGATAGCCTAGTGCAGTAAGCATATTTTTGTTTCTTTCTTAAGTAGTTTTCAAATGTGTACAAATCTTTTCGATAGGCTTATAATGGGTGTTTTTTTTAGAGGTATAGAACTTCGAATTGAAATAAAACACAAGAAAATCGTTTTAATGTCCATCAATTTGGCTTTATTGGAAGGATAATTTTATGCCATTAATGTTTAAATATGATTTCGGGCATGTGGCCGCCGCGGCTGGCTCGAATAAAGCCAATTCTACAGGTCCAATTTTCAACTACTTTTTCAAGAATATGGGGCCGTATGTTGGTAATAACGGCACGAATGTTGGCTTCCAAATCCCCTAACGTTTCTGGTTTGTTGGCGCAGACGAGCGACTTCACATATCCCTAAAGAAAATAATCCAGTGGTGTCAAATCGCACGATCTTGGTGGCCAATTGACAGGTCCATTCCGCGAAATTATGCGATCATCGAATGTTTCCTTCAATAAATCAATTGGGACGTGCGCTGTGTGGCATGTAGCGCCGTCTTGTTGGAACCACAACTCATCCACATTCATGCCATCCAATTAAGGAACAAAATAGTCGGTTATCATAGCTCTATACCGGTCTCCATTTATGGTAAATGTCTCTCCAGCATTATTTCGGAAGAAGTATGGCCCAATGACTCCACCAGCCCATAGAGCACACCAAACAGTCAGTTTTTGTGGATGTAATGGCGTCTCAAGGGTCTCATGTGGATTCTTTTCACTCCAAATGCGGCAATTTTGCTTGTTGACGTAGCCATTCATCCAAAAATGAGCCTCATCACTGAACAAAATTTTGCGATGAAAATCAGCATCGAGATCAATCTCATTTTCGGCCCATACACCAAAATCACGACGCATTGCATGGTCTCGCGGCTTTAATTCTTGCACAAGCTGGATCTTGTAAGGTCGCAAGCCAAGATCTTTGTGCAAAATCTTCCATAAAGTTGATGGACAAAGCTCCAATTGCTGTGCACGGTGGTGAATCGATTCATTCGGGTCCTCTTCAACACTTTGCTCTACAGCGGCAATTGTTTCTTCGGTGCGCACTGTTCGACGTCGCTGCGGATGCGTATTATCACATAGAGTAAACGTAGTGCGAAAACGATCCATGGTTAACCGAATTATGTCGACCATAAAATGGACTGAGCTTGCGGTAAACTTCGCGAACTGAACCATTATTTTCGAAATAAATTTGCACGATTTGCAAGCGTTGTTCTTTTGTCAACCTGTTCATGATGAAATGGCAAACCAAACTAAATATTAATCACTTGACAGCTGACAAAATGGCCGCCAGTTAAAAAAGTGATGCCAACTTAAAGTTCTATACCTCAATAAAAAACACCCGATATTTACGAAAGTTATAAGGACCAATAGGTTTTATATACAATGGTGCTCAACTTTGACCCAGTGTAGAGGCCACTGTACTAAAAATAGACATTTTTTTTTAAAATTGGTCTAAAATTCCAACTACCCATTGGCCGATTTCTATATATTGCACCACAATCCGCCCACTAGCTTACAAGTTATTGAAGTAAAACTAAAAAATTTCACATACAATACTTTGCACCATAACTTCTAAACCGTTTGGAAAAAATTTAATAAATTTACCGAAAGTAGCCAACTAACAAAAAACAAAAATGTTATGCACCAAAGCATTACCCGTTTTTGTTTAATTAAGATTTTTGTCGCATACGATCAGTTTTTTTTTCTGTTGCTTGCGATCATTTTAATCTGAGGGCTCGATATGGTCAATAAAGTCATAGTCCATATTCTGCACAGTCGTATAGCGTCCATTGTCAAACCGCAGCTAATACGCGAATAAGCAGGCTTTAAACCGAACAAATCCTGTATTGATCATATCAATAGTCTAATTGTTATTGTGGAACAATCGGTTGAATGGCGATCTCCTCTTTACCTATTGTTTATTGATACTAAATATGCATTTGACATATTACAGTTATTTGAGAAGCTTTAAAGTGCAAGGCAGCCTCCGACTTATCAAGGAGCTCTACAACAACGCATTTTGCTATATTCTGCATGAAGGGTGTCAGAGTAAACCTATTAGTGTGAAGGTCCCCACTGCCACTAAAATATAGTTCTCGATGTTGTGTTGAGTAAATCGATGTCTGGATAATGTGGTATCCTACGCTGAGGACGTATGTCTGTTCTCCCGCCGATTCTCTAGCACGCAATCCAAATTCTAAACCTTTGCTTCCAGTGCTGTCTTAGCTGGTCTTTAGATTAACACCAAGAAAGCTATTTAAGCCAATGCGAATTAATTCACTAAATGATACCAAATTTTATCTTGTAGGGCAATTTTTCTGTTACTAATAAGGTAGAAACTCAATTGGGACGAATGACTAAGTTCGTCCCGCACGACGAATTCGGCTTTAAAAATTCGTCTTGTACATTCGTCCATAGAACACATTTGGGACGAATAAACGTTGTTGACGCCATTTTTTTTTTTTCATAAGCACAAACTACTCACACTTTCGTACATATCGCGCACTCACAACATTTGCATTTTTTTTTATTTTATTTTTTTTTTTCGCAAGAAGAATATATTTAATTAATTTTATTTTAAATAATTATTTTTTTGTTTACAATTTATAAGGTGACCATATTTTACAAAAACACATACAATTTCCAATATTTTACAACAGAAATATAAATACAGCCACTCTAAACCAGTTTAGTCATCGTTCGTCTGCGTATGAAATAGAAATAAACCTACGCACGACGAATTTCGTCGTACGCATCTATTGTGAGCACTTTCATATAAACCCATATGTTCTATTTCTAACGACGAATATTCGTTCCGAAAAATTGGTCGTTCGTTCCAATTGTGTTTCATACTATAAGTATGATACTATAAGTATGAAACACAATTGGAACGAACGACCAATTTTTCGGAACGAATATTCGTCGTTAGAAATAAAACATATGGGTTTATATGAAAGTGCTCACAATAGATGCGTACGACGAAATTCGTTGTGCATATCGAATAGTGCGACAGGTTTATTTCTATTTCATACGCAGACGAACGACGATTAAACTGGTTTAGAGTGGTTGTATTTCTATTTCTGTTCTAAAATATTAGAAATTATATGTGTTTTTGTAAAATATGGTCACCTTATAAATTGTAAACAAAAAAAATTATTTCAAATAAAATTAATTAAATATTTTCTTTTTGTGAAAAAATTAAAGAATAAAATAAAAAAAATTGCAAATGTTGTGAGTGCGCGATATGTACGAAAGTGTGTGTAATTTGTGCTAATGAAAAATAAACAAAAATGGCGTCAGCAACGTTTATTCGTCCCAAATGTGTTCAATGGACGAATATACAAGACGAATTTTTAAAGCCGAATTCGTCGTGCTGGACGAAATTAGTCATTCGTCCCAATTGTGTTTCTACATTTATAAGGTGACCATATTTTACAAAAACACATACAATTTCTAATATTTTACAACAGAAATATAAATACAGCCACTCTAAACCAGTTTAGTCATCGTTCGTCTGCGTATGAAATAGAAATAAAGCTATCGCACTATTCGATACGCACGACGAATTTCGTCATACGCATCTATTGTGAGCACTTTCATATAAACCCATATGTTCTATTTCTAACGACGAATATTCGTTCCGAAAAATTGGTCGTTCGTTCCAATTGTGTTTCATACTATAAGTATGATACTATAAGTATGAAACACAATTGGAACGAACGACCAATTTTTCGGAACGAATATTCGTCGTTAGAAATAGAACATATGGGTTTATATGAAAGTGCCCACAATAGATGCGTACGACGAAATTCGTTGTGCGTATCGAATAGTGCGATAGGTTTATTTCTATTTCATACGCAGACGAACGACGATTAAACTGGTTTAGAGTGGTTGTATTTCTATTTCTGTTCTAAAATATTAGAAATTATATGTGTTTTTGTAAAATATGGTCACCTTATAAATTGTAAACAAAAAAATTATTTCAAATAAAATTAATTAAATATTTTCTTTTTGTGAAAAAATTAAAGAATAAAATAAAAAAAAATTGCAAATGTTGTGAGTGCGCGATATGTACGAAAGTATGTGTAATTTGTGCTAATGAAAAATAAACAAAAATGACGTCAGCAACGTTTATTCGTCCCAAATGTGTTCAATGGACGAATATACAAGACGAATTTTTAAACCGAATTCGTCGTGCTGGACGAAATTAGTCTTTCGTCCCAATTGTATTTCTACCTTTACTCGTAAAAAAGGTAACTTAACTGTTTTACAGTTCTCTGGCATATTCCATATTAAATAAGAAAATATTTAAGTCCAAATCGCCGTATTCTATATCGTTCGGAAACTCAAATATTGTGTAAAGGTACAAGGCCAATACACCCGGCATGCGGCTGCGGGCGGTCGTAGTATTGCCAGTACATAAAATGTGCGCTTGTTTACAAAAATGTTCATATAAAAAAATATTTGAGTAGGATATAATTAAATCTGGCAGCACTGAAAAAATCTGCCGCGCGGAAAAGTAGAACAAAGTTCTACTTTTTTCCATTGCCGCTTGAAATTTGACAAATCAAAAAACAGCTGATTGCCGCCCGCAGCCGCTTGCCGCTAGCATTGGCCTTCTAGCTTTATTGATATCATGGGAGTCACATTGCGCGAAGTATCTGCCGCCTTTTCAAGCATTGAAAAGGAATCAATAAAAATGGGTCTAGTTGTCTATGAATCAAAACCAATACTGATGGTCCACTAGAATTGGAACATATGTGATCTTTGAGAACTATAGCTAACTAACTAATCATGGCTTGTATGAGTTATACGTTGACATTGACATAGTAAAACGCATTAAAGAGAACAGCGGTTGCGTTGACTAGGACATGTTGTGCTAATGAATGAAAATACTCCAATAAGAAAAGTGTTCGAAAATTCTCCCGAGGGAACTGGTAGAAAAGGACGGCCGAAACTTCGATGGAAGGACCAAGTAGAAGAAAATCTATGAAAACTTGGCATAGTTGCTGCGTTTTGGTGTGGACGTCTACAAACTAATGGGTGTTTTTTTAGAGGTATAGAACTTCGAATTGAAATAAAACACAAGAAAATCGTTTCAATGTCCATCCATTTGGCTTTATTGGAAGGATAATTTTATGCCATTAATGTTTAAATATGATTTCGAGCATGTGGCCGCCGCGGCTGGCTCGTATGAAGCCAATTCTACAGGTCCAATTTTCAACTACTTTTTCGAGCATATGGGGCCGCATGTTGGCAATAACGCCACGAATGTTGGCTTCCAAGTCCCCTAACGTTTCTGGTTTGTTGGCGTAGACGAGCGACTTGGTGGCCAATTGACAGGTCCATTCCGCGAAATTATGCGCTCATCGAATGTTTCCTTCAATAAATCAATTGTTGGAACCACAACTCATCCACATTCATGCCATCCAATTGGGGAACAAAATAGTCGGTTATCATGGCTCTATACCGGTCTCCATTTATGGTAACTGACTCTCCAGCATTATTTCGGAAGAAGTATGGCCCAATGACTCCACCAGCCCATAGAGCACACCAAACAGTCAGTTTTTGTGGATGTAATGGCATCTCAAGGGTCTCATGTGGATTCTCTTCACTCCAAATGCGGCAATTTTGCTTGTTGACGTAGCCATTCAACCAAAAATGAGCCTCATCACTGAACAAAATTTTGCGATGAAAATCAGCATCGAGATCAATCTCATTTTCGGCCCATACACCAAAATCACGACGCATTGCATGGTCTCGCGGCTTTAATTCTTGCACAAGCTGGATCTTGTAAGGTCGCAAGTCCATAAAGTTGATGGACAAAGCTCCAATTGCTGTGCACGGTGGCGAATCGATTCATTCGGGTACTCTTCAACACTTTGCTCTACAGCGGCAATTGTTTCTTCGGTGCGCACTGTTTGACGTCCCTGCGGATGCGTATTATCACATAGAGTAAACGTAGTGCGAAAACGATCCATGGTTAACCGAATTAATTGCTCTGATGGACGATTATGTCGACCATAAAATGGACAGAGCTTGCGGTAAACTTCGCGAACTGAACAATTATTTTCGAAATAAATTTGCACGATTTGCAAGCGTTGTTCTTTTGTCAACCTGTTCATGATGAAATGGCAAACCAAACTAAATATTAATCACTTGACAGCTGACAAAATGGCCGCCAGTTAAAAAAGTGATGCCAACTTAAAGTTCTATACCTCAACAAAAAACACCCGATATATGTCCAAATAGGTTTCTTTCAACCTTTTAGCTATTATTCTCATAAAAAAGTATATATATATTTTTTTTTTAAATTTCAATTTTAAATCCATATTTAGATTTAATCTGTTTCCAAAAATTCCAATATAAACTTCTAAATTAAATTAATTACATAACAATATTCTATATTCTTTAAAATCCCTCGAAATCCTCTTTTTGGCCTTTAATGTTAACCACAAAAAAACGAAACAACAATAAAATAAATAAATTTTTTATAAACCAAAAAAAAAAAAAAATACAATAAAAACAAATATTTAGGCAAAAAATTTAAACCAAATTATATACATATGTATTTGTATTTGTCTATATATATTATATAAATATTAGTATATATTAAACAATAAATAACTATTTATAACAATTTCTTATATATAAAAAAAATATTGTATTAAAAAAACTTAACATTTAATTGTTGATATAAATAAAAAAATTATTTTATAAATGTAAATAAAATATTAAAAATATAAGTAAATATTAAACAAAATCAACAAGAAATTAAAACAATATAATAAAATTAAAAAGTATTTACTTATAAATGTTAAACAAGGTAATAAATAAATACATAACATAATTACAATTAAGTTAATAATTATATAAATGAAGATAAAATTATTATATAAGATAAATAAATAAATAAAATTTAAAATGAATGAAAAGAAGATAAGAAACAAAAATTCAATAAAAAGCTAAAAATTTAAAAAAATCAAAGAATTTTGAATGAAGTTTTAAAGTTGTATAATAGGAAAGAACAAATAGGTGAGTATACATTAGGGCGCCAGTTGAAATTTGTATGAGGCCGACCCTCTGATTTGTTCGAAATGCTAAAAAATACTCCATTGCAAATTTGAGATCAATCGGATCAGAGCCTATTGTAGGGGGTAATGTAGCCTAGTCTGGAGGATACTGTAGCTTATTGTGAGGTGTAATGTAGAGTGTGGGATATATTGTAATGTATCATGTTGTCAGCGAGGTAATAGGTAGGTAGATAATGCAGCATGTTTCCGTGGGGTAATGTATCATGTTATATGGGGTGAAGTGTCATATTGACGGTGGGGTGAAGTAGCATGTTGTCTGAGGGGTAATATATAATGCTGCTGGGGAGGTATTGTAGCATGTTGACTGGAGGGTATTCAGCAGCGCTTCAAACGACGGAGAAGCGTTGACTCCATGGCATCTTCTAACCGGAGAGAGCCTACTAGCGCTGCCGCAGGGATCGCATCCAGACGATCAGGATAGGCTGACGTTCTGCAAAAGATGACGGCTTATCTGTGCACTCAAGCAGACGTTTTGGCGGTCTTGAGAAATAGACTACTTCCTAAGCCTTTAAACCGAAACAAAGTGGAGGGAACCAAAAGAAGATGCCTGATCTATAAGTTTGTAATAACTTTATTTTCCGTTAAAAATTTTAAACTTAAGTTTTTAAACTAATTTTCAAATTATGTACTGAATTACACAAAATAATCCCGCCTTTTTAAATATTTAATTTTAAGAAAAGCTTTTTTTGTATAAGCCCATTAATAAAAGAAAGCTTTATCATAAAAGCTTACTCTCAAGATCGTGCTTTTATTTTCCAAAAATCTTCTGCTCTTTCTGGCTCTTTTTTAATGAAACCAAAAAGCTTATTTGCTATAAAAGCTTTTTTATGATTCTCTTAATTTATCAAAAGTTTATTACTCTTATTTCTTTCATTTTTATTAGTTTCTCTTTCCTTTTTATCTCTAGAAACATAATTTCAACTATAAAGTTTTCTCTTTCCATTTAACCCTTTCATTTTCATATTAATTCCATTGATTGGCTATAAAAATGGTGTAGCCCATAAATTTTCATGGCGTTTTCTTTCTAATAACTTAATTAGTTTTTTAGTTTAGATTTCGCTTTTATTATATTGCGGCTTTTGTGTGAAGTGTAAAAAAGTGGGAGTATGAAGTTTTCCAATAAAGAAAATCTTTTTTTATTGATATTTTACATGTTTGACCTCTATATTGTAGAAAATATGTGCAGTAATGGACTTAAATATGAGAAAAAAGAACAAAAGAAATATAACGTGATAACCCTAATTTTTGAATGGCAATGGCGTCAAATTTGTCTTTAAAATAAATATTTTTTTTTTGCAAAGTTTTATAGAAGATAAGTATAGAGTTTGAGAAAGGAAGTACACTGAGGAAAATAGTTTGTAGAAATGTTGGAAATTGCTTAGATTCATAGGCATTAGACAGACAAATCTCGTTAAAAGAGACTGTAAACCTCCTAAAAGTATACCCCATGTATGATTTCATATAAATTTATTCAGAATATTTTCACTTCATTACATAATAATTTAAGACAGATCCGATAAACAGTCAGATATGATAAATCTCGTTTAAAGACACTTTAAACCTCCTTAAGGTATACCCCACAAATTATCTTTTCATACATCCTTTCTCTCACTGTAATTCGGCTTCCACGCAAATCATTTATAATGACCTTTACTTTCGTTTGATGTTCCAAAAAAGGACCTTATACATAATATTGTAGAAAAAAAACCAATTTAATTTTGAGAATCCAATATTCAAGGTCACTTATGAGGTCATCTTTAATTAAATGACTAACTTTTAAAAAAGGAATGAAAATTATAAAATACTAAAATAAATAAAAACGGTTTAATCACTTAATTGATGCAAAATTTATTTGCAATTAATAATATTTAATGATCATTTTTGAAAACCAAAAACAAAGAGATGTCACATTAAATGATATCAGACAAAAAGGTGACTAATATGAAATAGGTAAGCAAATATAGGCGGTCAAGGCCAGTCGCATGATACCCTAGTTCACTGAGTTCCATATCTGTAGAGATCCCTTATTTTAGTTTCAATAGAAAAATTGGCGATGGGAAGAGTTTTCTATAGCAAAATTGACGATAGGAATAGTTTTCCATAAAAAAAATGACGATGGGAAGAGTTTTCCATAGAAAAATTGACGATGGAAAGAGTTTTCTATAGAAAACTTTTCGACGGGAAGAGTTTTCTATAGAAAAATTGACGATGGGAAGAGTTTTCTATAGAAAAATTGACGACGGGAAGAGTATTCTATAGAAAAATTGACGATGGGAAGAGTTTTCTATAGAAAAATTGACGATGGAAAGAGTTTTCTATAGAAAAATTGACGATGGGAAGAGTTTTCTAATAAAATTTGACGATGAAAAGAGTCCTTTATAGAAAAATTAATGATATTAGAAAAGTTTTCTATACAAAAATTTTCTATAAAAAACTTTTCGATGGGAAGAGCTTGCTATAGAAAAATTTGAGATGGGAAGAGTTTTTTGTAGAAAAATTGACGATGGAAAGAGTTTTCTATAGAAAAATTGACGATGGGAAGAGTTTTCTATAGAAAAATCGACGATAGGATGAGCTTTCTATAGAAAAATCGAAGATGAGTAGAGCTTTCTATAAAAAATTTACGATGGGAAGATTTTTCTATAGAAAAATTGACGATGGGAAGAGTTTTCTATAAAAAATTGAAGACGGGAAGAGTTTTCTACAGAAAAATTGAAGACGGAAGGAGTTTCCTATAGAAAAATTGCTGACGGGAAAAGTTTTCTATAGAAAAATTGATGACGGGAAAAGTTTTCTATAGAAAAATTAATGACGGAAAAAGTTTTTTATAGAAAAGTTGACGACGGAAAAGGTTTTCTATAGAAAAATTGACTACGGGAAGAGTTTTCCATAGAGAAATTGACGATGAGAAAAATTTTCTATAGAAAAATTTACGATGGGAAGAGCTTTCTACGGAAAAATTGAAGATGAGAAGAGTTCTCCATACAAAACTGAAGATCAAGAGAGTTTTTATAGAAAAATTGACGACGGATTCTTTAGAAAAATTGTTGACAGAAAGAGTTTTTTTTTATAGAAAAATTGACGAAGGTTAAAGTTTTCGATAGAAAAATTGACCACTCGAAGAGTTTTCTATAGAAAAATTGACAATAGGAAGATTTTTCTATAGAAAAGTTGACGATAGGAAGATTTTTCTATAGGAAGATTTTTCTATAGAAAAATTGACAATAGGAAGATTTTTCTATAGAAAAATTGACAATAGGAAGATTTTTCTATAGAAAAATTGACAATAGGAAGATTTTTCTATAGAAAAATTGACAATAGGAAGATTTTTCTATAGAAAAATTGACGATAGGAAGATTTTTCTATAGAAAAATTGACGATAGGAAGATTTTTCTATAGAAAAATTGACGATAGGAAGATTTTTCTATAGAAAAATTGACGATAGGAAGATTTTTCTATAGAAAAATTGACGATAGGAAGATTTTTCTATAGAAAAATTGACGATAGGAAGATTTTTCTATAGAAAAATTGACGATAGGAAGATTTTTCTATAGAAAAATTGACGATAGGAAGATTTTTCTATAGAAAAATTGACGATAGGAAGATTTTTCTATAGAAAAATTGACGATAGGAAGATTTTTCTATAGAAAAATTGACGATAGGAAGATTTTTCTATAGAAAAATTGACGATAGGAAGATTTTTCTATAGAAAAATTGACGATAGGAAGATTTTTCTATAGAAAAATTGACAATAGGAAGATTTTTCTATAGAAAAGTTGACGATAGGAAGATTTTTCTATAGAAAAATTGACGATAGGAAGATTTTTCTATAGAAAAATTGACGATAGGAAGATTTTTCTATAGAAAAATTGACGATAGGAAGATTTTTCTATAGAAAAAGTGACGATAGGAAGATTTTTCTATAGAAAAATTGACGATAGGAAGATTTTTCTATAGAAAAATTGACGATAGGAAGATTTTTCTATAGAAAAATTGACGATAGGAAGATTTTTCTATAGAAAAATTGACGATAGGAAGATTTTTCTATAGAAAAATTGACGATAGGAAGATTTTTCTATAGAAAAATTGACGATAGGAAGATTTTTCTATAGAAAAATTGACGATAGGAAGATTTTTCTATAGAAAAATTGACGATAGGAAGATCTTTCTATAGAAAAATTGACGATAGGAAGATTTTTCTATAGAAAAATTGACGATAGGAAGATTTTTCTATAGAAAAATTGACGATAGGAAGATTTTTCTATAGAAAAATTGACGATAGGAAGATTTTTCTATAGAAAAATTGACGATAGGAAGATTTTTCTATAGAAAAATTGACGATAGGAAGATTTTTCTATAGAAAAATTGACGATAGGAAGATTTTTCTATAGAAAAATTGACGATAGGAAGATTTTTCTATAGAAAAATTGACGATAGGAAGATTTTTCTATAGAAAAATTGACGATAGGAAAATTTTTCTATAGAAAAATTGACGATAGGAAGATTTTTCTATAGAAAAATGGACGATAGAAAGATTTTTCTATAGAAAAATTGACGATAGGAAGATTTTTCTATAGAAAAATTGACGATAGGAAGATTTTTCTATAGAAAAATTGACGATAGGAAGATTTTTCTATAGAAAAATTGACGATAGGAAGATTTTTCTATAGAAAAATTGACGATAGGAAGATTTTTCTATAGAAAAATTGACGATAGGAAGATTTTTCTATAGAAAAATTGACGATAGGAAGATTTTTCTATAGAAAAATGGACGATAGAAAGATTTTTCTATAGAAAAATTGACGCTAGGAAGATTTTTCTATAGAAAAATTGACGATAGGAAGATTTTTCTATAGAAAAATTGACGATAGGAAAATTTTTCTATAGAAAAATTGACGATAGGAAGATTTTTCTATAGAAAAATTGACGATAGGAAGATTTTTCTATAGAAAAATTGACGATAGGAAGATTTTTCTATAGAAAAATTGACGATAGGAAGATTTTTCTATAGAAAAATTGACGATAGGAAGATTTTTCTATAGAAAAATTGACGATAGGAAGATTTTTCTATAGAAAAATTGACGATAGGAAGATTTTTCTATAGAAAAATTGACGATAGGAAGATTTTTCTATAGAAAAATTGACGATAGGAAGATTTTTCTATAGAAAAATTGACGATAGGAAGATTTTTCTATAGAAAAATTGACGATAGGAAGATTTTTCTATAGAAAAATTGACGATAGGAAGATTTTTCTATAGAAAAATTGACGATAGGAAGATTTTTCTATAGAAAAATTGACGATAGGAAGATTTTTCTATAGAAAAATTGACGATAGGAAGATTTTTCTATAGAAAAATTGACGATAGGAAGATTTTTCTATAGAAAAATTGACGATAGGAAGATTTTTCTATAGAAAAATTGACGATAGGAAGATTTTTCTATAGAAAAATTGACGATAGGAAGATTTTTCTATAGAAAAACTGACGATAGGAAGATTTTTCTATAGAAAAATTGACGATAGGAAGATTTTTCTATAGAAAAATTGACGATAGGAAGATTTTTCTATAGAAAAATTGACGATAGGAAGATTTTTCTATAGAAAAATTGACGATAGGAAGATTTTTCTATAGAAAAATTGACGATAGGAAGATTTTTCTATAGAAAAATTGACGATAGGAAGATTTTTCTATAGAAAAATTGACGATAGGAAGATTTTTCTATAGAAAAATTGACGATAGAAAGATTTTTCTATAGAAAAATTGACGATAGGAAGATTTTTCTATATAAAAATTGACGATAGGAAGATTTTTCTATAGAAAAATTGACGATAGGAAGATTTTTCTATAGAAAAATTGACGATAGGAAGATTTTTCTATAGAAAAATTGACGATAGGAAGATTTTTCTATAGAAAAATTGACGATAGGAAGATTTTTCTATAAAAAAATTGACGATAGGAAGATTTTTCTATAGAAAAATTGACGATAGGAAGATTTTTCTATAGAAAAATTGACGATAGGAAGATTTTTCTTTAGAGAAGCTGACGATAGGAAGATTTTTCTATAGAAAAATTGACGATAGGAAGATTTTTCTATAGAAAAATGGACGATAGGAAGATTTTTCTATAGAAAAATTGACGATAGGAAGATTTTTCTATAGAAAAATGGACGATAGGAAGATTTTTCTATAGAAAAATTGACGATAGGAAGATTTTTCTATAGAAAATTTTGAAAAATTGACGATAGGAAGATTTTTCTATAGAAAAATTGACGATAGGAAGATTTTTCTATAGAAAAATTGACGATAGGAAGATTTTTCTATAGAAAAATTGACGATAGGAAGATTTTTCTATAGAAAAATTGACGATAGGAAGATTTTTCTATAGAAAAATTGACGATAGGAAGATTTTTCTATAGAAAAATTGACGATAGGAAGATTTTTCTATAGAAAAATTGACGATAGGAAGATTTTTCTATAGAAAAATTGACGATAGGAAGATTTTTCTATAGAAAAATTGACGATAGGAAGATTTTTCTATAGAAAAATTGACGATAGGAAGATTTTTCTATAGAAAAATTGACGATAGGAAGATTTTTCTAAAGAAAAATTGACGATAGGAAGATTTTTCTATAGAAAAATTGACGATAGGAAGATTTTTCTATAGAAAAATTGACGATAGGAAGATTTTGCCAGTCAGAAGTCTGATAAAATCACTTTGTTTTGGGATATCTGAATGAATATACTCTCTGTAGGGTACACAATTTTGGTTAAATACATATGTCTGAGTATTCCAAAGTTTTTGAAATCAAATTAATGCCCAATTATTAAATAACTGATAATTTGAAAATTTAAAAACCGAAACGAATCGCGGTATTGCGTTAATTTTAAGGCTAAATCATCTGTTAATTTGTTAACAAGATCTTGGCTCATTATTTAACAATTCTCTTTTCATAATGACTTCTCTAAGAGAATAAGAGTAGATGTCTTATTTATATATTAGACAATCGCTCATTTTAACTTCAATCTCTTTTAGGAAAAGTAAAAAAGCGTTTCTCTTATATATTATATGAAAATGTTGATTTACCTCCAATTTTGAAACAAGTGTTAATTAGAAACAAAAAAATAAAATTTAATAATTTTGAAAATATTTTCTAATTAGACATTGTGTCACCTATTAAAAATAAATTGTACAGCTAATTAAAGTGACATTTGGAGAGCACTTAACCACCTTCAAAAACGAAAATGTAGTGTACTTTTTCAATTCTTAACCCCAATATGTCAGATTCTATTAGGTTTGATTAATAATAATGATCAAACTGATCGAACATTTTACTCATGTCAAGTGCAGGTGTACTTAGGTTCAAGTTGAACTACATTTATCAATTTTAGAGGATCAAAAGACTATAAACCGATTTTCTGATAATGATTATTTGTTAAGATTTCTAATACAATTTTCTTTATAAAAATTGTATTATCCTTTGTCGCCGAATTCGATCCTTATTAAAGTTAATTTTATTATTTGTTAAAATTAGTATTTCCCCCCATGAAATCTCATATCATTTCATTTTCAATTCTCTTCCTTAAATTTCTCTTACTTTAAAAAACTGGCCTGATTTACTCATATGTAAACACATGCATGATTTAATCAATTTGTTAACACCTGACAATTAATTTTTCTTAATGTTAGTTTATGTCGTCTACCTGTGTATTCATTCGGTTTGGTCAAACATTGAATGACACGTTTTGTTTAACCCCCTTCAAAATAAACAAAATAGTTTGAGAAACTAAAGTTGCCAGATGTATGAGAAATTTAGTAATTCCTAATAATGTTGTTAACCCTAGAAAGATAGCGTTAGTTTTTTTGTACATTAAAGAAAAGATTTCATCTGAAAGGCGTACGGTTTCTTATATCTTTTAAGAATTTTAAAAGATTTAAACCGATGTTGGACAAAGTCTCTCTGATTTTATATTTTGCTAACCCTAGGGGTAGCAAAACACAATATAAGAGAGAATCAGAGAGATTTTGCCCAACATTGATTTATGAAAGAATAAGGAAAACTCAATAGAGAAATTTTAGTGTAGACTTTCGTTGAATTTTGACGGGGCAAAATCCACAATAATTTGAATTCTGGAGTCCCTCAGGGTTCAATTTTATCGCCAACATTGTTTTAAATATTCATGAATGATTTACTGGAAATTACTTCTTACCCAATTTACTCATTTGCGGATAACATTAATATCAGTCACTCATATCCTTTCCATCAGAGACCACTAGCTTCCGAGGTCAATCTGTTCAGATTTAGAATGAATGAATTGCTTAATCGTGACCTTGACATAATTTACACATGAGGCAAAGCTAATATGGTTGTCAATGTTGTTTATTAACACATAAACGATTCGTAAGCTCACCTACTTCTAACCTTCGAATGGGTGACACAACCATCCAACAAACCGATTCCCTCTCTATCTACGGTATAAAAATATAGTTTGATGTCCGTTGGAATCAACATATTTTCGACGTGTCAAAAGAGTAATTTATATGCTTAGGGGTTTTGAGACTATGTAGAACATATTTGCCACCAACCGACTTACTCCGGATATATACCATGTACATACGTCCAAAAATACAGTAAAATTTTCTCATTTGGGAAGGTTCTGCACGTTCTAGTCTTGAAATATTTTACTGTGTTCAAAAGCGTGATATTGACCTAATATGTGATAGCACTATCTGTGAATCTTGTTCTACAGATATTACTGACGACATAAGCAGTCTTATTCCAAATGCACTTACTTTTAGACGAAACACGCGTTTAGAAAAGAGAGCGAACAATTTTGTTATTAGTTGGAATGTAATACAAAAAAAAATCGTTTTTTTGACGAACTTTTAAAAGGTGGTATTCACTTCCTGATGGTGTCTTTCCAACCCAACCAATACACAACAATTCGAATCATATGTAAGCACACTCCCTTCTTCCTCCTATCCAATTCTTTATTTCCTAACACCAATACAATGCAAGGCTTTTAAGCATATGAACATCGCCAACTACTTATGCAAAGCATTGTTTTCAAACTAGTCAAATAGGCTATGAAATGGATTACAGAAAGAGCAGTCTTTGTGGAAGTATTGCTTAGACTATTCTACATTGCATTCATGTGGAAGGAAAAACTTTACGTATATTCTCCAATTCCGCAGTACAAGCTTAGAAAGATTTTCCTCTACTTGGTCTTTCCATTGAAGTTTCGGACGTCATCTTCTTCGAGATCCTTCGGCATCATTTTCGAATACATTTCTTGCTAGAGTAATTTCATCCACTAGACTCACCTGTAAATGCCGGGCATCCTTTAATGAGATGGCGAAACATTCTAGAATTGAACTATTCTGGATACGCAGTCACAGCAATGTACCAGCTAACATCATTGCGAATAATCTAGCAAAAGTTGATGCTCTCCTCGGTTAGGAGGACATTGACCAATACATAGGTATATAGCTATCAGCCTGCAAACTGCTCACCAACTGGTCCACAGAAGTGACCTGTTCAGTATCAGACTTACATGGCCAACTTACGACAGTAAGCGTTCTGCAATCTTGGTCACCTTTCAGCCTTATATCAGTACTCACAGGACGCTCTTTAATAGGTTTACATGCTAAAAGACTTATGCATTAAACACATAGACAACAGCAGGCTACGGGCTACAAGAGCTACGTAGTTCATGTCCTTTATAAAATTTATTATATAAAAAAGCATACTTATATCTATATTATTTTAAGATATATGAATTTTTATAAAAAAAAGTCGGTTGCAGAAATAAAATTATAGTATATTAGCTCTTAATCCATTATAAAGAATATTATATAGAATATATAAGATATTTTCTTTTCTAGCTTTTGTTTGATACCAAAAAAGTTAATATCGTATATAAACTTCTAAAGTTATACCGTATTATTCTTGAAATTTAAAAAGCCCATAACTCTTAAACTATTAGAGATCACACCAAAATCCTTCTATAATTTTTTTTTTTTTTGATAAAGACATACTATCAGGTACAGAAAAACCGTTGATTTCGGAGGTTAATTAATAAAATGAATTTATGTCGTTTTTATCAAAATTTAAATTGTTATTTTGTCCATCTTATTAACGCGATATTGGCACCACTCATAAACAGGTGTTTCGAAGTGTAGCTGCCATCTTAAATAATTAAGTAGCTGACTACGAGGCGACGATTGCAGCCAACGACTTTTGTAGTCGGTGTTGGTGTAGCCTGCTGTTGTCTATGTGTTTAATGCATTAATCTTCAAATCGATGACAACTGCAGAAGTTGTCACAACTTTGAGGAGGAAGAAACCGTCACTTCTCTTCTCTGTCACTGCCCAGCTATTGCTGATATTAGGACTCTCTATGCGGGATCAACGTTTTTCCACGGTCTATCAGAGATCTCGACAACATTCGAATTGGAACAATTGTTACTTCTCTCAGACAACGAGCTGCATCCGATTCTATTTTTAGACTTATTGAAAGGAACTGAACGGAAAATGTACCCAACAAAACTTTGGTAATGGCAAGTACTCTGATAATTGGTTACCTTGTAACGACTACAACATACCATCCGAATAAATAATAAGTTATTACAGAAGTACTTATTTGTAATTAAGATGGTAATTTAAACTGAATGGCCCCAGTTCAAATCCCACCAAGGGCAACAATTTTTTGTAGTTTTTTTTTATTAAAAGAGTCTTTTTAAATGATTTTTGAATTTTAAGAACTTGAATATTATCTTCTGTAAAAAAAAAATTGTAAAACTAACTCACGTTAATGAAAAAATACCATCATGAGTCAATTTTGATTATCTAGGGGATGTTGAATACCAAACACGATTCTAATTGGTCTTAACTTGGTAAGCCCAACTTATCTGGGTCATCCTTCATCTCAACTGTGGACACACACCTCCTCATGGTATCACCCGGGGAGCTAGTTTAACACCCATTAATATTGTGAGTTAACATGTTCCGAGAGTTGTCCCATAAGATCGATAAAAATGGGTTAGGATTAGGGGCTAGTAACCCTCTCTTGAAAAAAAAAATACAATGAAGAGGATAAAATTAGAATTGAAATGTCCCACTACCTAATGTTAGAGGAGGATGTCCGAAACTTCGATATAAGGACCAAGTAGAGGAACATTTTTCAAAGCTTGGCCTATAAAATTGGAGAATATTCGCACAAGATCGAAATCCATGGAATTCTAAAATATGCTCGGACTTTGACCTTAACAGGTTGTAACATTTAAGTAAGTAAGAGTCAATCTTATGTAAAAACTTATACAAAAAAGAAGATATAAATTTTAAAAAAGTTTTAAAATAATTACAAAAAATTGTATAAAAATATTTTTCCAAAAATTACAACAAAGCAAAAAAAAGTAGAGAAAAACAAAGTTATTTTCACATGATTTTGGATCTAAAAATAAAAAAATTGTTTATATTAATTATAATCTGCTAAGTTTTCAACATATGGAGTAGCTCAGTGGAAGAGTCTCTGCCTAGCAGTCGGAGGGTCTGGGTTCGAGCCCCCATCGGATCATAAAAAAAATTTTGTATTTCGTTTAAAAATATATGTTTTTAATAAAACAACAAAAAAAAAAGTTGTTGCTGTTGTTGTTGTTGCTTTCAAATTGCTTACTTAAGTCTTACTTTTCTGCAATTGGTAAGTACTTGCCTCCAATGACATCCCCATGTTAATGTAATGACTTAAACAGCGAATGAGTAAGTAGTTCGTGTTCAATAGTTTAACTGTTTAACTCATTATTTGGTAATGAAAAGTTTTACTGGGTATTTTTCCAAAAATTACAACAAAGCAAAAAAAAAGCAGGGAAAAACAAAGTTATTTTCACATGATTTTGGATCTAAAAATAAAAATTGTTTATATTAATTATAAGCTGCTAAGTTCACAGTAAAACTTTTTATTACCAAATAATGAGTTAAACAGTTAAACTATTGAACACGAACTACTTACTCATTCGCTGTTTAAGTCATTACATTAACATGGGGATGTCATTGGAGGCAAGTACTTACCAATTGCAGAAAAGTAATGACTTGGGTAAGCAATTTGAAAGCAACAACAACAACAGCAACAACTTTTTTGTTGTTGTTTTATTAAAAACATATATTTTTAAACGAAATACAAAATTTTTTTTATGATCCCATGCGGGCTCGAGCCCAGACCCACCGACTGCTAGGCAGAGACTCTTCCACTGAGCTACTTCATATGTTGAAAACTTAGCAGATTATAATTAATATTAACAATTTTTATTTTTAGATCCAAAATCATGTGAAAATAACTTCGTTTTTCCCTGCTTTTTTTTGCTTTGTTGTAATTTTTGGAAAAATATTTTTATACGATTTTTTGTAATTATTTTAAAACTTTTTTAAAATTATTTTAAAACTTAAACAATTTAAATCTTCTTTTTTGTATAAGTTTTTATATAAGATTGACTCTTACTTACTTAAATGTTACAACCTGTTAAGGTCAAAGTCCGAGCATATTTTAGAATTCCATGGATTTCGATCTTGTGCGAATATTCTCCAATTTTATAGGCCAAGCTTTGAAAAATGTTCCTCTATTTGGTCTTTCTATCGAAGTTTCGGACATCCTCCTCTAACATTAGGTAGTGGGACATTTCAATTCTAGTTTTATCCTCTTCATTGTATTTTTTTTCAAGAGAGGGTTACTAGCCCGTAATCCTAACCCATTTTTATAGATCTTATGGGACAACTCTCGGAACATGTTAACTCACAATATTAATAGGTGTTAAACTAGCTCCCCGGGTGATACCATGAGGAGGTGTGTGTTCACAGTTGAGATGAAGGATGACCCAGATAAGTTGGGCTTACCAAGTTAAGACCAATTAGAATCGTGTTTGGTATTCAACATCCCCTAGATAATCAAAATTAGCTCATGATGGTATTTTTTCATTAACGTGAGTTAGTTTTACAATTTTTTTTTACAGAAGATAATATTTAAGTTCTTAAAATTCAAAAATCATTTAAAAAGACTCCTTTAATAGAAAAAAAAACTAAAAAAAATTGTTGCCCTTGGTGGGATTTGAACCGGGGCCATTCAGTTTAAGTTACCATCTTAATTACAAATAAGTACTTCTGTAATAACTTATTATTTATTCGGATGGTATGTTGTAGTCGTTACAAGGTAACCAGTTATCAGAGTACTTGCCATTACCAAAGTTTTGCTGGGTTTTCAACATATGAAGTAGCTCAGTGGAAGAGTCTCTGCCTAGCAGTCGAAGGGTCTGGGTTCGAACCCCCATGGGATCATAAAAAAAATTTTGTATTTCGTTTAAAAATATATGTTTTTAATAAAACAACAACAAATAAGTTGTTGCTGTTGTTGTTGTTGCTTTCAAATTGCTTACCCAAGTCATTCATTTTCTGCAATTGGTAAGTACTTGCCTCCAATGACATCCCCATGTTAATGTAATGACTTAAACAGCGAATGAGTAAGTAGTTCGTGTTCAATAGTTTAACTGTTTAACTCATTATTTGGTAATTAAAAGTTTTACTGGGTATTAGTTAGAGAAGTTTTCCATAGCCTAACACTCAATAACTAGTGGCTAGCCGAGTTATGAGGTAAACAGCCGCTTTTTTGATTTTTTTTTTTTTTTAAGTGAGTCTGGCCGGGGTTTGAACTTGGGACCTCTGGTATGATAGGCGGATGAGTAATCTGCTATACCACGGTGGTTCACTATTTCGAACATCAACATTCGCTCTAGCTGAGCCTCTTTATATATGGTAGACAAGACTTTTTTTTTCTCCCCTGCAGGAAACACAAAGGGACCAAATCCTGGACCCAAGTTACGCAGACTCTATGGTCAACCTCCTGATCAACCAAATAAACCTAAAAGGCTTTCAATAATTAATAAATTTGCCGTACCCTGAATATAAAAATGATCATCCCACAACTTGAATAAAATGCCATAAATTTGTATTAATTAAAGAATACTTCAAAAAACTAGCCTTTGGGAATATAGAGCCCTACAATTATTTACACATCTCAAACCTCAATATCTGGCCACACTCATACCCAAAGCGCCAAACATGTGTATATGTTTCATTTGCCAAATTGTATCGAACTCATACAAAAAACTTGGGGCTCTCCCCAAGTATTTTGATTTTCTAAGAGAGAGGGAGAGAGAAAGAGAGTAGTGTAGGAAAGTGTTTTGTGAAAATGATGAGTGATATTTTCTATTAATATTTATGCTCTTTTTAATTAAGCTTTTGGCTAAATTGTTAAGACATAAATAAAAATATTTTACATTTAAAAGAGTTCTCTAGACTTCCCACTCTTGAGTCTCAAGTCTTGACTCACTGGCATTTTCATTCCAATTTTTTACTCATTTCCAAACAAAAAAGCAACCAAAGAAAATAATAATAAAACAAACAAATAATAAAAAAAAAAAAATAGTTGATTTGAAGTCTTAAAATTAAGAATTTCGCCGATGAAATCAGTATTTATTTGAACGCGAACTAAAGAAGACGGTGTGAATTTTTGTTTCGAAACGAATTTTTAAAAAGTTAAGAAATTTTACGTAAATTTATTTCTTAACCCAAACAAGTGGCAAAAAATTTATTTAAGAAAATTTAAAAAAATTTTCAAAATTATATTCAAAAAATTTATATTGAAAAATTGTGGAAATTTAAAAAAAATTAAATTCTCATAAAAGTTTTAAAATTAAAAAAAAAAAAATCGTCAAAAAAAACTAATTTTCTTTAAAATATACCTTAAGAAAATGCGTGTGAAAAATTAATGTTTGAAAAAAAAATCAATTAAAGAAAAAATTTTAGTGCTGTAAAACAAGCGATTAAAACAAATAATTGTTTAAAATAAAAAAGAAGAAAAAAGTACAAAAAATTATTTAAACAAAGCGTAAAAGCGTTTAATCGTTTTCTTTTTATCTAAATATTTGTCAATCATTTAGATTAAAATTTCATATTGAAAAAGTGTAAACAGAAATATTTTCAATATCAAACCAAAATTATTGTTTCAGGTGAATTTCAACAATTAAGGAAATAAAATTTTTAAGTGATTAATTGTTAAAAAGCGGATTTTTATGATTAAACAATTACGCAGAAATTCTTAAAGTAAGTTTCTAAAATTCTTAAAAAAAAATCTTAAAGTAAGTTTCTAAATTCTGGTACTAATATAATTCAGTTATATATATACTACAAAACCAAACGACAAGTTTTCTATAGAAAACATTGCCAAGTGAAAATTTTCATAGAAAGCTTATACAAAAGAGAAGTTTTCTTTAGAAAACTTATCCAAAAGAGAAGTTATCTAAAGAAAACTTTTCCAAAAGATAAGTTGTCTATAGAAAACTTATCCAAAAGAAAAGTTTTCAATAGAAAACTTATCCAAAAATTAAGTTTTTTATAGAAAACCCATCGCAAAGATAAGTTTTCTATAGAAAACTTATCCCATAGAAGTTTTCTATAGAAAACTTATCCAAAAGAGAAGTTTTCTATAGAAAACTTATCCAAAAGCTAAGTTTTTTATAGAAAACTTATCCAAAAGCTAAGTTTTCTATAGAAAACTTATCCAAAAGAGAAGTTTTCTATAGAAAACTTATCCAAAAGAGAAGTTTTCTGCAGAAAACTTATCCAAAAGAGACGTTTTCTATATAAAACTTATCCAAAAAAGAAGTTTTTCTATAGAAAACTTATCCAAAGAGGAGTTTTTCTATAAAAAACGTATCCAAAAGGGAAGTTTTTCTATGGAAAACTTATCCAAAAGAAAAGTTTTCTATAGAAAACTTATCCAAAAAAAAAATTTTCTATAGAAAACTTATGCAAAAGAGAAGTTTTCGATAGAAAACATATTCAAAAGAGAAGTTTTCTATAGAAAACTTATCCAAAAGCTAAGTTTTTTATAGAAAACTTATCCAAAAGCTAAGTTTTCTATAGAAAACTTATCCAAAGAGGAGTTTTTTCCATAGAAAACTTATCCAAAAGAGAAGCTTTCTATAGAAAACTTATCCAAAAGAGAAGTTTTCTATAGAAAACTTATCCAAAAGAGAAGTTTTCTATAGAAAACTTATCCAAAAGAGAAGTTTTCTATAGAAAACTTATCCAAAAGAGATGTTTTCTATAGAAAACTTATCCAAAAGCTAAGTTTTCTATAGAAAACTTATCCAAAAGAGAAGTTTTCTATAGAAAACTTAACCGAAAGACAAGTTTTCCATAGAAAACTTATCCAAGCGTCAAGTTTTTTACAGAAAACTTATCCAAAAGTGAAGTTTTCTATTGAAAACTTATCCCAGTAAGAAACTTTCTGCAGAAAACTTTACTAAGTGAGAAGTTTTCTATAGAAAACTTATCCAAAAGTGAAGTTTTCTATAGAAAACTTATCCAAAAAAGAAGTTTTTCTATAGAAAACTTATCCAAAGAGGAGTTTTTCTATAGAAAACTTATCCAAAAGAGAAGTTTTCTATAGAAAACTTATCCAAAAGAGAAGTTTTCTATAGAAAACTTATCCAAAAGAGAAGTTTTCTATAGAAAACTTATCCAAAAGAGAAGTTTTCTATAGAAAACTTATCCAAGTAAAAAGTTGTTTATAGAAAACTTATCCAAGTCAGAAGTTTTATATAGAAAACTTATCCAAGTGAACTTATTCATGTGAGAAGCCTTCTATACAAAACTTATCCAAGTGAGAAGTATTTTCTTTTCTAGTTCAGTTCTAGTTCAGTTCTAGTTCAGTTCTAGTTCAGTTCTAGTTCAGTTCTAGTTCAGTTCTAGTTCAGTTCTAGTTCAGTTCTAGTTCAGTTCTAGTTCAGTTCTAATTCAGTTCTAGTTCAGTTCTAGTTCAGTTCTAGTTCAGTTCTAGTTCAGTTCTAGTTCAGTTCTAGTTCAGTTCTAGTTCAGTTCTAGTTCAGTTCTAGTTCAGTTCTAGTTCAGTTCTAGTTCAGTTCTAGTTCAGTTCTAGTTCAGTTCTAGTTCAGTTCTAGTTCAGTTCTAGTTCAGTTCTAGTTCAGTTCTAGTTCAGTTCTAGTTCAGTTCTAGTTCAGTTCTAGTTCAGTTCTAGTTCAGTTCTAGTTCAGTTCTAGTTCAGTTCTAGTTCAGTTCTAGTTCAGTTCTAGTTCAGTTCTAGTTCAGTTCTAGTTCAGTTCTAGTTCAGTTCTAGTTCAGTTCTAGTTCAGTTCTAGTTCAGTTCTAGTTCAGTTCTAGTTCAGTTCTAGTTCAGTTCTAGTTCAGTTCTAGTTCAGTTCTAGTTCAGTTCTAGTTCAGTTCTAGTTCAGTTCTAGTTCAGTTCTAGTTCAGTTCTAGTTCAGTTCTAGTTCAGTTCTAGTTCAGTTCTAGTTCAGTTCTAGTTCAGTTCTAGTTCAGTTCTAGTTCAGTTCTAGTTCAGTTCTAGTTCAGTTCTAGTTCAGTTCTAGTTCAGTTCTAGTTCAGTTCTAGTTCAGTTCTAGTTCAGTTCTAGTTCAGTTCTAGTTCAGTTCTAGTTCAGTTCTAGTTCAGTTCTAGTTCAGTTCTAGTTCAGTTCTAGTTCAGTTCTAGTTCAGTTCTAGTTCAGTTCTAGTTCAGTTCTAGTTCAGTTCTAGTTCAGTTCTAGTTCAGTTCTAGTTCAGTTCTAGTTCAGTTCTAGTTCAGTTCTAGTTCAGTTCTAGTTCAGTTCTAGTTCAGTTCTAGTTCAGTTCTAGTTCAGTTCTAGTTCAGTTCTAGTTCAGTTCTAGTTCAGTTCTAGTTCAGTTCTAGTTCAGTTCTAGTTCAGTTCTAGTTCAGTTCTAGTTCAGTTCTAGTTCAGTTCTAGTTCAGTTCTAGTTCAGTTCTAGTTCAGTTCTAGTTCAGTTCTAGTTCAGTTCTAGTTCAGTTCTAGTTCAGTTCTAGTTCAGTTCTAGTTCAGTTCTAGTTCAGTTCTAGTTCAGTTCTAGTTCAGTTCTAGTTCAGTTCTAGTTCAGTTCTAGTTCAGTTCTAGTTCAGTTCTAGTTCAGTTCTAGTTCAGTTCTAGTTCAGTTCTAGTTCAGTTCTAGTTCAGTTCTAGTTCAGTTCTAGTTCAGTTCTAGTTCAGTTCTAGTTCAGTTCTAGTTCAGTTCTAGTTCAGTTCTAGTTCAGTTCTAGTTCAGTTCTAGTTCAGTTCTAGTTCAGTTCTAGTTCAGTTCTAGTTCAGTTCTAGTTCAGTTCTAGTTCAGTTCTAGTTCAGTTCTAGTTCAGTTCTAGTTCAGTTCTAGTTCAGTTCTAGTTCAGTTCTAGTTCAGTTCTAGTTCAGTTCTAGTTCAGTTCTAGTTCAGTTCTAGTTCAGTTCTAGTTCAGTTCTAGTTCAGTTCTAGTTCAGTTCTAGTTCAGTTCTAGTTCAGTTCTAGTTCAGTTCTAGTTCAGTTCTAGTTCAGTTCTAGTTCAGTTCTAGTTCAGTTCTAGTTCAGTTCTAGTTCAGTTCTAGTTCAGTTCTAGTTCAGGTCTAGTTCAGTTCTAGTTCAGTTCTAGTTCAGTTCTAGTTCAGTTCTAGTTCAGTTCTAGTTCAGTTCTAGTTCAGTTCTAGTTCAGTTCTAGTTCAGTTCTAGTTCAGTTCTAGTTCAGTTCTAGTTCAGTTCTAGTTCAGTTCTAGTTCAGTTCTAGTTCAGTTCTAGTTCAGTTCTAGTTCAGTTCTAGTTCAGTTCTAGTTCAGTTTTAGTTCAGTTCTAGTTCAGTTCTAGTTCAGTTCTAGTTCAGTTCTAGTTCAGTTCTAATTCAGTTCTATTTCAGTTCTAGTTCAGTTCTAGTTCAGTTCTAGTTCAGTTCTAGTTCAGTTCTAGTTCAGTTCTAGTTCAGTTCTAGTTCAGTTCTAGTTCAGTTCTAGTTCAGTTCTAGTTCAGTTCTAGTTCAGTTCTAGTTCAGTTCTAGTTCAGTTCTAGTTCAGTTCTAGTTCAGTTCTAGTTCAGTTCTAGTTCAGTTCTAGTTCAGTTCTAGTTCAGTTCTAGTTCAGTTCTAGTTCAGTTCTAGTTCAGTTCTAGTTCAGTTCTAGTTCAGTTCTAGTTCAGTTCTAGTTCAGTTCTAGTTCAGTTCTAGTTCAGTTCTAGTTCAGTTCTAGTTCAGTTCTAGTTCAGTTCTAGTTCAGTTCTAGTTCAGTTCTAGTTCAGTTCTAGTTCAGTTCTAGTTCAGTTCTAGTTCAGTTCTAGTTCAGTTCTAGTTCAGTTCTAGTTCAGTTCTAGTTCAGTTCTAGTTCAGTTCTAGTTCAGTTCTAGTTCAGTTCTAGTTCAGTTCTAGTTCAGTTCTAGTTCAGTTCTAGTTCAGTTCTAGTTCAGTTCTAGTTCAGTTCTAGTTCAGTTCTAGTTCAGTTCTAGTTCAGTTCTAGTTCAGTTCTAGTTCAGTTCTAGTTCAGCTCTAGGTTCAGTTTTTGTTCAAAAGCTAATTTATAATATTTTTAACAAATAATCGATTATTTGTTTTAATAGTTTATTCACTCCCCAAAAAAATTTTGTAACCGATTATTGGAAACAAAGCGTAAGCAAAAATCAATTTAGTCATTAAAAAAATACTTAAAAAACATCAAAAGAGACTGACAGTGCAGGCTAAAAAAATGGAGACGCACAAAACTCTAAAGCTATATTTTCTTAGAAATTTACTTATTCTAGTTTACAGTTTAGTCTTTCCTTTCAAATTTACTTCTGGTTCATTTCCATTTTTTTATTTTAATTACAACTGTCTTTTTTCTTATTACTTCTACTGTAGTTTCTTTTTATCACTAATTAAACACTATTGTTGTCATAGTTATTGCCGTAGGTGTAATGACAGTACTTTTGTAGTCGGTCTGCTTATGTTTTGTTACAAATACCAGTCGAACGTACATACATAAATTTAAGTTCTTTTGTAGTTATAATTGTTTGGAATACATCGATTTTTTTTTGTCGATTAGTTTTCATTTTTGTTGATTTTATAGTAGTTTTTTTTATATACAAATTTTTTGCCTTTTTGTTTTTTGGTCATTTATGTACCCTACACTATTTGGTAGGGACTGGAAATTTTTCAAAAATTTTCTATTTTTATAGAAAATTTTTCAAAACTTTCCTATTTTTATAGGAAAATTTCCAATTTTTATAGAAAATTTTTCAAAAATTTCCTATTTTTATAGGAAATTTTTCAAAAATTTCCTATTTTTATAGGAAATTTTTCAAAAATTTCCTATTTTTATAGGAAATTTTTCAAAAATTTCCTATTTTTATAGGAAATTTTTCAAAAATTTCCTATTTTTTTAGGAAATTTTGCAAAAATTTCCTATTTTTATAGGAAATTTTTCAAAAATTTCCTATTTTTATAGGAAATTTTTCAAAAATTTCCTATTTTTATAGGAAATTTTTCAAAAATTTCCTTTTTTTATAGGAAATTTTTCAAAAGTTTCCTATTTATATAGGAAATTTTTCAAAAATTTCCTATTTTTATAGGAAATTTTTCAAAAATTTCCTATTTTTATAGGAAATTTTTCAAAAATTTCCTATTTTTATAGGAAATTTTTCAAAAATTTCCTATTTTTATAGGAAATTTTTCAAAAATTTCCTATTTTTACAGGAAATTTTTCAAAAATTTCCTATTTTTACAGGAAATTTTTCAAAAATTTCCTATTTTTATAGGAAATTTTTCAAAAATTTCCTATTTTTATAGGAAATTTTTCAAAAATTTCCTATTTTTATAGGAAATTTTTCAAAAATTTCCTATTTTTATAGGAAATTTTTCAAAAATTTCCTATTTTTATAGGAAATTTTTCAAAAATTTCCTATTTTTATAGGAAATTTTTCAAAAATTTCCTATTTTTATAGGAAATTTTTCAAAAATTTCCTATTTTTATAGGAAATTTTTCAAAAATTTCCTATTTTTATAGGAAATTTTTCAAAAATTTCCTATTTTTATAGGAAATTTTTCAAAAATTTCCTATTTTTATAGGAAATTTTTCAAAAATTTCCTATTTTTATAGGAAATTTTTCAAAAATTTCCTATTTTTGTAGGAAATTTTTCAAAAATTTCCTATTTTTGTAGGAAATTTTTCAAAAATTTCCTATTTTTAAAGGAATTTTTTTAAAAATTTCCTATAAAAAATGAATTCAAAGTGTTATTATATTATAGGGTTCCATATAAACTGTTTAGCCTTTTAAATAATTTCTTTTTTATGTTTTTTTGTCACTGTCACGTGTTTTACCGACTGTCTGCTTGCCTGTCTTTTCATGTGTGAGTGACATTAATTTGGTGTTTTTCCCCTTCTTGGTTGTCTGTGGTGTAGTTTATTTTGCATTGATGGTGTTTAAGTTTTTTACCGCTCCTCTTTATAATGATTTTCTTTAAAAACTATAAAAAAAACAACAACAAATTTTATACTCGAATTTAAAGCTTAAAGTAGTAGTAGTACCGCCTAGTAGTGCATTTCACTTCAGCCTAAAGTTTGTTGAATTTTTGATAAGATTTTAAAAGTTTCAAAGGTTTGTTCTTCCAGAAATGAGTAGTGCAAGTTCTTGGAATATAGGGCGCTACTTTTAACATCACAACGAATTTAGGTGAGATCTAGTTATGTTGAACAGGTGTGAAAATTATACAAAGAAGAGATATTAGATAATTTCGAGAGTTAAAAAAACTCTCGATTTAGAATTATAAAGTTTCCAAAGTCGCAATTTTAACAATTTTTCTAGATTTTTGTCCCCCATATTTCCCTTTTTAAATGCAGAAGGGTACTTTTCTATTCGATTTTGACTTTTAATTGTCACATTTATGGATTTTATTATACATTTTTTTTGTATATTTCGTGTTGTTTAGTAATTGTTGGTTATTTTTTTTTCGGTTGCTTTTATGACTTCAGTCTATAGTTCACTCCAGTCTAACCCTCATTATGCGTGTTTTTTTTCAAATCCCCCCTTTTCGGCTTTTTAATTGCTGGTGTTTACCAGCAACTCTTAAAGTATAACAGTTATTGTTATTTTTGTTATAATTAAAGTACATATTGTTGTTCTATTGTATTATATGCGGAAAAATTACCCAAATTATAGTGAATGTCATTTTGAGTATGTCAAAATCTCTAAATAAACGAATAGTAGGGAAAATAAGAATAATTCAAAGTTATAAAAGGAACAAGTGTATAAATTAGTGAACCGCCGCGGTATAGCAGGTTAGTCATCTGCCTAGCATACCAGAGGTCCCAAGTTCAATTCCCGGCCAGACCCGCTTGAAAACATAAAATTCTTCAAAAAAATGGTTCACCTTATAACTCAGCTGGCCACTGGTTATTGAGTATTAGGCTATATAAAACTACTCTAACTAATACCTTTGCCGTTCGGAGCCAGAGTTAAAAAGTAGGTACCTTTCAATAAGTCTAACAAGTAAGAAAGTGCTATAGTCGGTCAAGCCGACCATACGATACCCTTTACCACTAAAGTCAAAAGTGTTATTTTTCCTATATAAAGACAAATATTTGCTAAATTTTGCCATCATACAAACCTTTTCTCAAAACTTATATATTTAAACTGTTTCCCTCATTTGGACTTATATGGAGCTAGGGTGGACCGATTATCTCGAAATTTGGCAAATTGATTACAGTTGTTACAAAAATTATGTATGCAAAAAATAAACTCAAAATTTTCATTATCTTTAGATTTACGAGCGTTTTAGTGATTTTTTGTCTCATTTAGGGCATTTTTAAAGAAAATTTTGTATGGGAGCTATGGTCAAATGTGGACCGATTTCAACGAAATTTGGTACAGTGCTTTAAGTTTACATAAGCAGTATTTGCTTTAAATTTCATGAAAAAATATTGATATTTGTGGCCAATATAGCAATTCCGGCAAGTGGGACCTATGGGAGGTACCATAAATAATGGACCGATTTTGACCAATTTCCATGGTCCCATTATCAAAAAAATTATCTGTGCCAAATTTCATCAAATTATCTTTAGAATTGGGACCTGTAGTTTGATTACAAGGTTTACATGGGGGTCCAGCCAGGCGGACAGACGGAAGGACGGACGGACGGACATCGCTAAATCGACTCAGAAAGTGATTATAAGTCTATTGGTATACTAAAAGGTGGGTCTAAGACAAATATTTCTATGAGTTACAAACATCAGCACAAACTTATAATACCCTTTCCACCTATGGTGGTGAAGGGTACAGCATATTGTCTGCGAGAAGTACCCCTTCTTCCAATTGAAACGTCGTGGGAATTATATGTGTATAAAGATCAAAGTCTTACTAAAATATCATAAAAGTTTCAGTGTAAGATTTATAAGACTAATGTAGGGTTTACATAACTCAAGCGCCTGACGATTGAGTGAAATTTACATGTGTTTTGTTATTGTTACAAAAACAAAATACATATAAATTTCACTCAATCGTCAGACGCTTGAGTTATATAAACCCCACATAAGTCAATACAAGTCGTAATAGTCTTAGCATACGACGTCTTAGTCTTATCTTTCTAAGTTCAGTCAGTCAGTTCAGTCTTGGTCTAAGATGTTAAAGTCCTAGTATAAGAAGTTTAAGCTTTATATTTAGGCAAGCAGGTATTAATATAAGATGTAAAGGGTGGTTAAATTGTAAGGGCCGATGTTGAATGTGAACCACACCTAAACGCCAAGTTTTTTTCCGAATTTTATTTGACATTTGAACCATGGAGAGATACACATTTGAACCATGGAGAGATACGCAATCCAACAACGTGTTAAAGTTATCCAGACTTATTATGAAAATGGGCGTTCAAATCAAAATGCATATCGTGCACTTCGTGATTTTTTTTGGTCAATTTGATCGTCCAAATGTGCGTACAATCGCAAAAATCGTGGAAAAATTCGAACATACCGGGTCTTTAGAAGATGTGAGAACACCAGTGAATGCTCGTACAGCTCGTACTGCAGAAAATATTGCTGCAGAGCCGTCCACCTCAACTCGTCGTCGTGCCCAACAATTGCACCTCTCACGCTCGTCGTTGATGAACATTATGCATAAAGACTTGCATTTACACGCTTACAAGGTGCAATTGGCTCAAGAACTAAAGCCTCTTGACCATTTCAAACGTCGCGAATGGGCAGAATGGTGGCAAGAAATGATCAACAGTGGATGATCAATTTTCGAAGAAAATCATCTTCAGTGATGAGGCACATTTTCACCTCCGTGGATTCGTCAATAAACAGAATTGCCGCATTTGGGCGAATGAGAATCCAAGAGTGATTGTCGAACCAATGCACCCACAAAGAGTGACTGTTTGGTGCGGTTTATGGGCCGTATTTTTTCCAAAATGAGGCCGGTCAGGCAGTTACTGTGAATGGTGTTCGCTATCGTGAAATGATAACGAACTTTTTATGGCCCGAATTGGAAGATATGTGGACGATATGTGGTTTCAGCAGGACGATGCCACTTGCCACACACAGCTAACGAAACAATGGCTCTTTTGCGCAACAAATTCAATGGCCGTGTTATCTCACGTAATGGCGATGTCAATTGGCCGCCAAGATCATGTGATTTGACACTGCTGGACTTTTTTCTTTGGAGTTATTTGAAAGAAAAGGTGTACGTCGATAAGCCAGCAACAATTCAAGAGCTAAAGAATGAGATAATTCCGCACATTAACGGCATAGAACCTCCATTATGCCTCAGGGTCATCGAAAATTTGAACCATCGGATGGAGGTGTGCCGCTGTAGTCGCGGCGCCCATTTGGCCGATATTTTGTTCCATACATACCCAGTAAAACTTTTCATTACCAGATAATGAGTTAAACAGTTAAACTATTGAACACGAACTACTTACTCATTCGCTGTTTAAGTCATTACATTAACATGTGGATGTCATTGGAGGCAAGTACTTACCAATTGCAGAAAAGTAATGACTTGGGTAAGCAATTTAAAAGCAACAACAACAAGAGCAACAACTTTTTTGTTGTTGTTTTATTAAAAACATATATTTTTAAACGAAATACAAAATTTTTTTTATGATCCCATGCGGGCTCGAACCCAGACCCTCCGACTGCCAGGCGGAGACTCTTCCACTGAGCTACTTCATATGTTGAAAACTTAGCAGCTTATAATTAATATAAACAGTTTTAATTTTTAGATCCAAAATCATGTGAAAATAACTTTGTTTTTCCCTGCTTTTTATTTTTGCTTTGTTGTAATTTTTGAAAAAATATTTTTATACGATTTTTTGTAATTATTTTAAAACTTTTTTAAAATTATTTTAAAACTTAAACAATTTAAATCTTCTTTTTTGTATAAGTTTTTACATAAGATTGACTCTTACTTACTTAAATGTTACAACCTGTTAGAGTCAAAGTCCGAGCATATTTTAGAATTCCATGGATTTCGATCTTGTGCGAATATTCTCCAATTTTATAGGCCAAGCTTTGAAAAATGTTCCTCTATTTGGTCTTTCTATCGAAGTTTCGGACATCCTCCTCTAACATTAGGTAGTGGGACATTTCAATTCTAATTTTATCCTCTTCATTGTATTTTTTTTTCAAGAGAGGGTTACTAGCCCGTAATCCTAACCCATTTTTATCGATCTTATGGGACAACTCTCGGAACATGTTAACTCACAATATTAATGGGTGTTAAACTAGCTTCCCGGGTGATACCATGAGGAGGTGTGTGTCCACAGTTGAGATGAAGGATGACCCAGAAAAGTTGGGCTTACCAAGTTAAGACCAATTAGAATCGTGTTTGGTATTCAACATCCCCTACATAATCAAAATTGACTCATGATAGTATTTTTTCATTAACGTGAGTTAGTTTTACAAATTTTTTTTACAGAAGATAATATTTAAGTTCTTAAAATTCAAAAATCATTAAAAAGACTCTTTTAATAAAAAAAAAAACTAAAAAAAATGGTTGCCCTTGGTGGGATTTGAACCGGGGCCATTCAGTTTAAATTACCATCTTACAAATAAGTACTTCTGTAATAACTTATTATTTATTCGGATGGTATGTTATAGTCGTTACAAGGTAACCAGTTATCAGAGTACTTGCCATTACCAAAGTTTTGCTGGGTAATTGAGTAATACCAATATATCATAATAAAATAAAATTACAATAATTTCCTAAATAGTTTGTGTTTTATTTAAAATCAACATCGGCCCTTGAAATTTAACCACCCGATATAAGTTATAATATAAATCAAGAAAGTCTTAATATACATAAGACATATATATCATAGCACAAAGCTACCAAATCTTAATATAAGACGTATAAGTCGTAGTTTAAGGCAGTTAAGTCTTAATATGAGAAGTATAAGAATTAGAACATGTTATTAAAGCTATAATTGCACGCCATGTATATTTTTAAAATAGTGAAATTGCGCCATCTGTTGTTATGTACACGAATTAGCTAGTCTTTTTATTCCAAAGCCTAATTTATTTATTTTACATCGACGGCGTGTTAATGCTATAGTTCAGAATACCATAGAAATTTTGGTTGTCTCAACTGTGGCTCGAACCCAGTGATATTTTGTTCTATTAATACTTAGTAATCGACTAGCTAACGAGCTAAGCCATAGAACTCTCAATCAGAAGTTATTGAATTCCAGCAAAGGCAATGACTTGCACTTCAACTATGACCATGTTCAAGACTTACCCTTTCACTTTGCCAAAGCTTTGGGCATGGTTTTGACCCAAGTACATTTGCAATTAAAGTGGCTTGGGAAACTCTTAAGTACTTATTATTGAAAATAAGGCTACATTCGTAACAACTTTGCTAAAGATCATAGCATAATCAAATACACAGTTTACAATTTAATACAATTTGACTAATTTTCAGTGGCGCCACCTGTTGGAAATCGGTCAAGCTAATTTAGAAACCTTTGTCAGCTCATGTGCAACAACTTTGCTAATGATCATAGCTTGATCAAAGCCACAGCTTATGATTACATTAACTTTAAGCATTTTTTTTAGTGGCGACACCTGTCGGCAACTAAAAAAATGTTCATCGGCTGATGAGCAAGAAATTCTCTTAAGATCATAAAATAATCAAATGCATAGTTTACTCTTCTATAAAGGACATACAGACAGACAAACATTAATTATTTTATATACATATGTGACAGCGCATAGAGAAAGGGACCTAAGGGTGCGAGTAGACATTTTCTGAGTCTTTTTGTGGTCTTTTTTGATCACCAAACTGAATAAAATAATATCAAAAACAGTCGTATTAGGATCGTTTGCACGATAGATTTTGACTGCACACATTCTGCAAGAATAGTTTGTGCTTTTGTAAACTAGTCGTTTTCTAAGCATATTAAGGAGTCTTTTTTAGATCACTAAGCTGATTAATCAGTTTTTGATCAACTATACGAATCCCAAAAGACTCATTTTGCTGATATTATGTCATCACTGTTACCTCTAAGCTTAACATATACATATAGAAACTTACGCATATGACCAATTTTTAGACAACATTTTTCTATTATTGACTTATTTTTGTTGTTAATTTAAAATCCATTTATTTCTATTGATAAATTCTACTTCTGTCAATAAATAGTAAAAATTGATTTTTTCTTTTTCATTTAGCAAATCAGTCAAAACATTTGTATCAATTACAAAAATTTAAATAATTTAATTAAAACTTTAACCAAACTTTGCAAAAACAAAACTCACGAATTTCGTTTAGTTTTTGTTTTGAAAATTTTTATAGGTTTTGCAAAAAAAAGAGGTTAATTGACAATAATACTAATGGTGTTCTCTGACAAATAAGTTTTCCTGTCAATTAAATTCCATTAAATGACTTTTACTAAATGCTAAAACCAAAAACCAATGGAATTTATGTAGGTCAATTATGGTAAGGAGTTGATTTTTATCAGATGACAGCCCCAAAAAAAGACAATGGGGACAAATTGTCGCATAACCAAGCAAATTGTAATTAATGAGTATTTTTTTTTTAGCTAATTGAAGCTCAATCTGAAAAAATGTACTTTTTATAAATTATCAATATTGAAAATTTATTCAAATCAAGCCTAAATTAATGTTCAATATCACTTCATATACATATTTTCAAATACCCCCAAAAAACACCACAAACTACTTAAATTTCAATCAAATCAAATTTAATAGAAATATGACAATATTTCTTTGCTCGTCATGTTCTTTTGAAGAGGATGATATAAATAATATTTAGAAAATTAAAGTACAAAGTTCTTTTATTTCAGAAGAAAGCGGAATAGTACCTCAAACACTGACATCAAAGCAGACCCCTCTTTCACTTCCCTTACACCACCACTCAATATTTAAGTAATTGAATTTAAATTATATTAATTAAATATTTATTTGAAAGCCAATATACACTTACATTTAAATAAATATGAAAATCTTCTCATTTCAAATAAAATCACAACTAAACAATTTGAAAATGCCACAAATAAATCAAATAGAAATTCAAATTATAACTAATAAAATAAAATACAGATTTTTAAAGGAGGGGAGGGTCTTCATAGTTTTTGCCTATACAAAATAGTAACACAAACGATAAATTCCCAAAACAGAACTTGTGATACAAACGAATATGCTTCAAAAATTATAATCCAAAAAAAAACAAAAATCAGACACGTAAATTGCTGAGATCCCGCAAGATCGACAAGTGATCAATTAACAAAAAAAATATAAAATATAAGGTTTAGATTGAAACCAGGGTTCAAGATTAGCCACATGGCCAAAGGCATAAACCTATGACTCTTAGAAAATTTTCTAACAAATTTTAGCTACACACGATCAGTATTCGAACCCAAACTGACTATAGTCGTAGAGACTATAGTCGAAGGGACTATATACGAAGGGACTAAAGACGAAGGACTATAGTAGAAGGGACTATAGTCGAAGGGACTTTAGTCGAAGGGACTATAGACGATGGGCTATAGTGGAAGGGACTATAGTCGAAGGGATTATAGTCGAAGGGACTATAGTCAAAGGGACTATAGTCGAAGGGACTATAGTAGAAAGGACTATAGTCGAAGGGACTATAGTCGAAGGGACTATAGGTGAAGGGACTATAGTCGAAGGAACTACAATCGAAGGGACTATAGTCGAAGGGACTATAGACGAAGGCTATAATAGAAGGGACCGAAGGGACTATAGTCGAAGTGAATATATTTGAAGGGACTTAAGGCGAAGAAACTATAATCGAAGGGACTTTAGTCGAAGGGACTATAGTCGAAGGGACTATAGTCGAAGGGACTATAGTCGAAGGGGCTATAGTCGAAGGGACTATTGTTGAGGGGACTATTGTTGAGGGGAATATAGTCGAAGGGACTATAGTCGAAGGGACTATAGTCGCAGGGACTATAGTCGAAGGGACTATAGTCGAAGGGACTATAGTCGAACGGACTATAGTCGAACGGACTATAGTCGAAGGTACTATAGTCGAAGGGACTATAGTCAAAGGGACTAGGGGACTATAGTCGAAGGCACTATAGTTGAAGGGACTATAGTCGAAGGGACTATATTCGAAGGGACTATATTCGAAGGGACTATAGTCGAAGGGACTATAGTCGAAGGCTCGATAGTTGAAGGGACTATAGTCGAAGGGACTATAGTTAAAGGGACAAAAGTCGAAGGGACTATAGTCGAAGGGACTATTCTTCGAAGGGATAAAAGTCGAAGGGACTGTAGTCGAGGGGACTATATTCGAAGAGAGTATTTCGAAGGGACTATAGTCGAAGGGACTATAGTCGAGGGACTATATTCGAAAGGACTATATTCGATGGGACTATAGTCGAAGGGACTATAGTCGAAGTTACTATAGTCGAAGGGACTACAGTCGAAGGGACTATAGTCGAAAGGAATACTGTCGAAGGGACAATAGTCGAAAGGACTATAGTCAAAGGGACTATAGTCGAAGGGACTATAGTCGAAGGGACTATAGTCGAAGGGACTATAGTCGAAGGGACTATAGTCGAAGGGACTATTGTCGAAGGGACTATAGTCGAAGGAACTATAGTCGAAGGGACTATAGTCGAAGGGACTATTGTCGAAGGGACTACAGTCGAAGGGACTATAGTCAAAGGGACTAGGGGACTATAGTCGAAGGCACTATAGTTGAAGGGACTATAGTCGAAGGAACTATATTCGAAGGGACTATAGTCGAAGGGACTATATTCGAAGGGACTATAGTCGAAGGGACTATAGTCGAAGGGACTATATTCGAAGGGACTATAGTTGAAGGGACTATAGTCGAAGGGACTATAGTTAAAGGGACAAAAGTCGAAGGGACTATAGTCGAAGGGAATATTCTTCGAAGGGATAAAAGTCGAAGGGACTGTAGTCGAAGGGACTATATCGAAGGGACTATAGTCGAAGGGACTATAGTCGAGGGACTATATTCGAAAGGACTATATTCGATGGGACTATAGTCGAAGGGACTATAGTCGAAGTTACTATAGTCGAAGGGACTACAGTCGAAGGGACTATAGTCGAAAGGAATACTGTCGAAGGGACTATAGTCGAAAGGACTATAGTCAAAGGGACTATAGTCGAAGGGACTATAGTCGAAGGGACTATAGTCGAAGGGACTATAGTCGAAGGGACTATAGTCGAAGGGACTATAGTCGAAGGGACTATTGTCGAAGGGACTATAGTCGAAGGAACTATAGTCGAAGGGACTATAGTCGAAGGGACTATAGTCGAAGGGATTGTAGTCGAAGGGACTATAGTCGAAGGGACTATAATCGAATGGATTATAGCCGAAGGGGTAAAAATTCGCACCGAATTCCAGTTCATTGTAAGTAGGTTTTTTGTAACTATAACTAAGAAAGAGACTATAGTCGAAGGGACTACAGTCGAAGGGACTATAGTTGAAAGGACTGTTGTCGAAGGGACTTTAGTCGAAAGGACTAAGTCGAAGGGACTATAGTCGAAGGGACTATAGTCGAGGGGACTATAGTCGAAGGGCCTATAGTCGAAGGGCCTATAGTCGAAGGGACGATAGTCGAAGGGACTATAGTCGAAGGGACTATAGTCGAAGGGACTATAGTCAAAGGGACTATAGTCGAAGGGACTATAGTCGAAGGGACTATAGTCAAAGGGACTATAGTCGAAGGGACTATAGTCGAAGGGACTATAGTCGAAGGGACTATAGTCGAAGGGACTATAGTCGAAGGGACTATAGTCGAAGGGACGATAGTCGAAGGGACTATAGTCGAAGGGACTATAGTCGAAGGGACTATAGTCAAAGGGACTATAGTCGAAGGGACTATAGTCGAAAGGACTATAGTCGAAGGGACTATAGTCGAAGGGACTATAGTTGAAAGGACTATTGTCGAAGGGACTATAGTAGAAAGGACTATAGTCGAAGGGACTATAGTCGAAGGGACTATAGTCGAAGGGACTATAGTCGAAGGGACTATAGTCGAAGGGACTATAGTCGAAGGGACTATAGTCGAAGGGACTATAGTCGAAGGGACTATAGTCGAAGGGACTATAGTCGAAGGGACTATAGTCGAAGGGACTATAGTCGAAGGGATTGTAGTCGAAGGGACTATAGTCGAAGGGACTATAATCGAATGGATTATAGCCGAAGGGGAAAAAATTCGCACCGAACTCCAGTTCATTGTAAGTAGGTTTTTTGTAATATAACTAAGAAAGAGACTATAGTCGAAAGGATTATAGTCGAAGGGACTATAGTCGAAGGGACTATAGTCGAAGGGACTATAGTCGAAGGGACTATAGTCGAAGGGACTATAGTCGAAGGGACTATAGTCGAAGGGACTATAGTCGAAGGGACTATAGTCGAAGGGACTATAGTCGAAGGGACTATAGTCGAAGGGACTATAATCGAATAGACTATATTCGAATGGGAATAAAATTCGCACCGAATTCCAGTTCATTGTAACTAGCTTTTTTGTAACTATAAGAAAGAATCACAAGAATTTTAGCTTCCACCTTTAAGAGCTCGAAGTTATAAAAATCACATAAATCCCCACATTTGTATAAAAATCGTGGCACTGTTCTTCAATTCCGAAAATAACTTGAGGTTAAAATTTGAAGTTGACACAAAAAAAACTACCAACTTTTTTTGACAGCAGCAGCAGCAAATGACATGATTATTTCTCTTTTAAAAATTCATTATAAAAACGTAATTTATAATGTTAAATTCTTAAACAAATAGAAGATGGGAAAGAAGTAAGATTCAAAAATTAAATTAAAACAAAATAAGAAATCATAACAATAAAATATAAAGCTTATGGTAACGTTAAGTATAATATCATTACAAGAAAAAAGAAATATAATGAAAATAAAACACAATTGTTGGTTGGTATTAAAAAGTTTAACAAAAACTTTTTTTAACAAATTTAATAATAAATTCTGCAAAAAGAAAAATGCTGTAGCATTAAAAATTTTAAATTAAATAAATAATATTTTCTGCTAAATTACGGGTATTTAATGAACAAATGCAATTATTTTTAATATAAATTTTTAACAAATTGTTGCTAATTTTTAAGAAAGCGTGAAATCTTTGTTAATTTAAAGTTTTTTCAACCTGAAATTTTCTCATGTAGAAATTTGAGAAATTTATGGAATATTTTGGTATAAATATAAATGAAGACAGCTAAACACTTATTTGAAAACTAAGTATCTGGACACTTATTTAATGACTAAACGAATTCCTTGGCTTAAATCAAGCGTGCTTATATCGATTGACGTCAACTGTTGTGTGGTACCACTGATTAGGCATAATTCAAATAAAAAGCGAGAAAAGATGATCAGACTAAAATTTTGCCTCTTATTCAAATTCTTAAGATAAATATTTAGTCAAAATTTAAATCAGACTAACAAGAACTAATGAAGAACCAAACTAGGTCTAAACTACAACTGAACTGGAACTGAACTAGAACTGAACTAGAACTGAACTAGAACTGAACTAGAACTGAACTAGAACTGAACTAGAACTGAACTAGAACTGAACTAGAACTGAACTAGAACTGAACTAGAACTGAACTAGAACTGAACTAGAACTGAACTAGAACTGAACTAGAACTGAACTAGAACTGAACTAGAACTGAACTAGAACTGAACTAGAACTGAACTAGAACTGAACTAGAACTGAACTAGAACTGAACTAGAACTGAACTAGAACTGAACTAGAACTGAACTAGAACTGAACTAGAGCTGAACTAGAACTGAACTAGAACTGAACTAGAACTGAACTAGAACTGAACTAGAACTGAACTAGAACTGAACTAGAACTGAACTAGAACTGAACTAGAACTGAACTAGAACTGAACTAGAACTGAACTAGAACTGAACTAGAACTGAACTAGAACTGAACTAGAACTGAACTAGAACTGAACTAGAACTGAACTAGAACTGAACTAGAACTGAACTAGAACTGAACTAGAACTGAACTAGAACTGAACTAGAACTGAACTAGAACTGAACTAGAACTGAACTAGAACTGAACTAGAACTGAACTAGAACTGAACTAGAACTGAACTAGAACTGAACTAGAACTGAACTAGAACTGAACTAGAACTGAACTAGAACTGAACTAGAACTGAACTAGAACTGAACTAGAACTGAACTAGAACTGAACTAGAACTGAACTAGAACTGAACTAGAACTGAACTAGAACTGAACTAGAACTGAACTAGAACTGAACTAGAACTGAACTAGAACTGAACTAGAACTGAACTAGAACTGAACTAGAGCTGAACTAGAACTGAACTAGAACTGAACTAGAACTGAACTAGAACTGAACTAGGACTGAACTAGAACTGAACTAGAACTGAACTAGAACTGAACTAGAACTGAACTAGAACTGAACTAGAACTGAACTAGAACTAGAACTGAACTAGAACTGAACTAGAACTGAACTAGAACTGAACTAGAACTGAACTAGAGCTGAACTAGAACTGAACTAGAGCTGAACTAGAACTGAACTAGAACTGAACTAGAACTGAACTAGAACTGAACTAGAACTTAACTAGAACTGAACTAGAACTGAACCAGAACTGAACCAGAACTGAACTAGAACTGATCTAGAACTGAACTAGAACTGAACTAGAACTGAACTAGAACTGAACTAGAACTGAACTAGAACTGAACTAGAACTGAACTAGAACTGAACTAGAACTGAACTAGAACTGAACTAGAACTGAATTAGAACTGAACTAGAACTGAACTAGAACTGAACTAGAACTGAACTAGAATTGAACTAGAACTGAACTAGAACTGAACTAGAACTGAACTAGAACTGAACTAGAACTGAACTAGAACTGAACTAGAACTGAACTAGAACTGAACTAGAACTGAACTAGAACTGAACTAGAACTGAACTAGAACTGAACTAGAACTGAACTAGAACTGAACTAGAACTGAACTAGAACTGAACTAGGACTGAACTAGAACTGAACTAGAACTGAACTAGAACTGAACTAGAACTGAACTAGAACTGAACTAGAGCTGAACTAGAACTGAACTAGAACTGAACTAGAACTGAACTAGAACTGAACTAGAGCTGAACTAGAACTGAACTAGAACTGAACTAGAACTGAACTAGAACTGAACTAGAACTGAACTAGAACTGAACTAGGACTGAACTAGAACTGAACTAGAACTGAATTAGAACTGAACTAGAACTGAACTAGAACTGAACTAGAACTGAACTAGAACTGAACTAGAACTGAACTAGAATTGAACTAGAACTGAACTAGAACTGAACTAGAGCTGAACTAGAACTGAACTAGAACTGAACTAGAACTGAACTAGAACTGAATTAGAACTGAACTAGAACCGAAATAGAAATGAACTCCCTCTTTTATACACGATTAAATAATTGATTTGATCTAATTGATAATTGATGTAATTTTTTGTTGTACATTTGTTGTCTTACCCGCCTTATGATTTCATTAAACATTTAAATTTTTATGTGAATAAACAAAAATGATATTAAATTTTGTTCGTCATACTTTCCTGTTTAAAATCATTACAATTTAATTTTGTTTCTAGTTTGAAATATTATAGAATTTATTGATTTTTACATTTATCGCTTCATTAGTGGCAAACGATTGAAAGAATATCGAGAGTAAATGATTCGAAATAATTGTTTTTCCTGCCTGACTTTTTAAACAAGTAAATCTGTTTTTTGTAATATTTTTTATGTTCAATAATTGAAGGTTTTCTGTTAAAAACCACAAATCTAAAAGGTGTAAAATGATTAATTGTATATTATTTCCCCTAATAGATAACGTCGTTTACTCTGACATTTAAAAATTAAATTTTAAGTACTTTTGTAGTTAAATGTTAAACTTTACAAATTAACAATAAAATTTATGATCTATTTGCTTAGAAATATTTTTTTATGTCGAAATAAATCTGCTTGAAATATTTCTTTATAATTTGATTTCAAACTTTTTATGTTTCGACTATAAATCTGTCAATATATTTTATATACACCGAGATAAATGCATAAATGGATTTTCTACTGTAAAGTTCTAGGTCATGGAAAGCAAGATATTTTTCTGTTTTAGGTTGAATTCTAGTTTGATTCTAATATAGTTCTAAATAGTTCGGTTCAGTTTTAGTTCAG
The DNA here is from genome assembly GCA_933228675.1 of Stomorhina lunata. Classification (NCBI taxonomy): domain Eukaryota; kingdom Metazoa; phylum Arthropoda; class Insecta; order Diptera; family Rhiniidae; genus Stomorhina; species Stomorhina lunata. The sequence goes on from OW121742.1 coordinate 105,493,080, forward strand.
TTCTTCTTCAGTTTCGTACCAAATTTGTCTTAAACTAATAAGTGTTAATTGTTTCATATTTTTAAGTATATTCCTTTAATTTATTGCCTTATTATTCTTATTATTATAATTTTAATTAATTTGAATATGATTTTTATGAATTATTAATTCCCATTTTGTTTAGACTTTTGTCAACATTATTTTATGATATGCGATTTTTTTACGCTTTAGTCAAATAAATATACAATAATTATTGTTTTACAAATGATCAACTTTTTTTCTATTGTTTATAAGCCTTAAATAAAACCGGAGATCATTATTAATTCTATTAAATTAATTTGTAAATTTTTAAATAAATTATTTTTTGAGGTTTTTGTCCGAATAATAAATATCTGATTGGTTCTGAATTGATGTTTGTAAAATACATAGAATGTGAACTCTAAAATATACAGATATTCTTGTATCTATTATTATTTCGGTATTAGCGGTGGATCGCATTACATCTAAAGGATTTAAAAATAAATTCTTTAGATGTACTTTCCATATGGAGTAAATTTCAACGAAAGCCTTTAAATGCCTTCAAATAATTTTAATATCAGTGTTAGTATCAGCAGTATCAGAATTAGTATCAGTATAAGTATTAGTATCATCATTAGTATCAGTATTAGTATCAGTATTAGTGTCAGTATTAGTATCAGTATTAGTATCAGTATTAGTATCAGTATTAGTATCAGATTTAGTATCAATATTTGTATCAATATTATTTATATCTGTATCAGTTACTAGCTGCATTATTACCAGTATTAGTATCAGTATAAGGATCAGTTATAGTATAAGTATCAGTATTAGTATAAGTATTAGCATCAGTATTAGTATCAGTATTAGTACCAGTATAAGTATCAGTATTAGTATCAGTTTTAGTATTAGTTTCAGTATAAGAATAAGTATCAGTATCAGTATAAGTATCAGTATTATTATCAGTATTAGTAGCACTATTTGCAATATTTATACTGGTATCAGTATAAGTTATAGCATAAGTAGCAGTTCAAGTATCGGTATTAGTATTTATATCAGTAAAAAAATCAGTATTTGTATTAGTATCAGTGTTAGTATTATTAATAGTATTAGTATCAGTATTTGTGTAAGTATTAGTATCAGTATTTGTATCAGTGTTAGTAATACTGACATAAGTATCACTATTAGATTCAGTGTTAGTATTAGTCACTGTATTAGTATCAGTATTAGTGTCAGTATTAGTAGCAGTATTAGCATCAGTATATTCATTAGTAATACTGATATAAGTATCACTATTAGAGTCAGTGTTAGTATTAGTAAAACTGATATTAGTATCGGCATTATAATCAGTATTGGTATTAGCATTAGAATCAATATTAGTATCAGTAACATTATTAGTAAGAGTATTTGTGTCAGTATTACTATCAGTATTAGTAACAGTATTAATATCAGTATTAGTATCAGTATTAGTATCAGTATTAGTATCAGTATTAGTATCAGTATTAGTATCAGTATTAGTATCAGTATTAGTATCAGTATTAGTATCAGTGTTAGTAATACTGATTTAAGTATCACTATTAGAATCAGTATTACTATTAGTAAAACTGATATTACTATTGGTATTTGAATCAGTATTAGTTTCAGTTTTTATATTTATATCAGTATTTGTATCAGTATTAGTGTTAGTATCAGTATAAGAATCAGTATTAGTATCAGTATTAGTATCAGTATTAGTATCAATATTAGTATCAGTATTAATATCAGTATTAGTATCAGAATTAGTATCAGTAGTAGTAGCAGTATTAGTATCAGTACTAGTATCAGTATTAGTATCACTATAAGTATCAGTATTGGTATAAGTGTCAGCATCTTTATTACTAGCAGCTTTATTATCTGTAATAGTGTCAGTATTAGTATCAGTATTAATATCAGGAAAAGTATTAGCATCGGTACTAGTACAAGTATCAGTATTAGTATCAGTTATAGTATAAGTAATCAGTAATAGTATTAGTATCAGTTATAGTATCAGTAATCAGTAATAGTATCAGAATTAGTAACAATAATAGCATTAGTATCAGTAATAGTATTAGTATCAGTATTAGTTTCAGTATTAGTATCAGTATAAGTATCAGTATAAGTATTAGTATCAGTGTTAGTATCAAGATTAGTATCAGTATAAGTAGCAATAATAGTATCAGTATTAGTATCAGTATAAGTATCAGTTTTATTATCAGTATAAGTATCACTATTAGTTTTAGTATCACTATTAGTATCTGTACTAGTATCAGTATTAGCATCATTATTAGTATCAGTATTTGTATAAGTGTCAGTATTATTAGTGTCAGCATCTGTATTACTAGCAGCTTTATTACCAGTATTAGTTTCAGTATTAGTATCAGTATTAATATCAGGATTAGTATTAGTGTCGGTGTTAGTATCAGTATTAGTATCAGTGTAAGTATTAGTATCAGTATTAGTATCAGTATTAATATCAGTAATAGTATTGGTATCAGTATAAGAATCAATATTAGTATCAGTATTAGTTTCAGTAATAGTTCTAGTATCAGTAACAGAATTAGTATCAGTAACAGTATTAGTATCAGTACCCCTATTAGTATCAGTATTAGTATCAGTACTAGTATCAGTATTAGTGTCAGTAATGGTATCAGTAATAGTATTAGTATAGTATATTAGTATAGTATATAAGTATCAGTAATAGTATTAGTACCAGTATTTATATCAGTATTAGTATCAGTATTAGTATCAGTGTTAGTATAAGTAATAGTATTATTATCAGTATTAGTATCAGTATTGGTAATACTGTAGAATCAGTATTAGTATCAGTATTTGCATCAGCGTTAGTGTCAATACAATTATTAGTATAAGTGTCAGTATTATTAGTATTATCATCAGTATTGGTATTAGTATTATTATTAGCATAATTATTAGTATCAATATTAGTGTCAGTATTATAAGGATAAACTTCAGTATTGGTATCAGTATTTCTAGAAGCATTATTACTAGTATTAATATTGATACCTGCATTGTAATAATTCTTATAATCGGTATTAGTATCTATGTTTGTATCAATATAAGTACTACTTTAAGTATTAGTATTAGCATAGGAGCCAGGATTAATAATCAGTATAAGTAAAACTTATCGTAATTGCACTTTGTATTAGTATTATTAAAATATATTTTTGTAGCCATTGACGATTATATTAAGTACAGTATTAGCATTAATGACTTTTTTAAATTTATATTTAAATTAATTTTTTTAATCTTTATATACAAAATATTATAATAAATATTATTTTTTCAATTTTCAGGATCTCATTGGTTTTTTTTACGGTAAATTTTAACGAAAACAAGTGCAAATTTTCTATAATATTTTAAATAAACTATAATTATAAAATAAATACCTAAATAATTAAAATTTATAAAATAAAAAAAGCTATTAATAAAGAATTTTCTTTTAGGGCTTAAAGCGAATTTGTTTAACACGTTTTTATAATTAATTGTAAAAGTTTTTAAAACAAATAGAAAAAAATTAAAGTGAGATAAATTTAATTAAATAAATAAGAAAAATTAAATTTACAAAATTTTTTCTCAAAATTTTAAATCCATATCCAAGTGTGAAACAAAAATAAATTGTAAACTCATTAATTAAACTTGAATGTATAAATAAAATTTATTTTAATTTATGTAAAGAAAAAAAATTTAAATTCAAGCCGTCAACACAAGAAAATAAATAAATTATTAAAAATAAAAAATGCATCTATAATTATTAAAATGAAATGTTGAAAAAAATTAATCAGGTTAGTTAAACAAAAAAGACGTCATTTTCAAAACAAATATGACAGAAAAAATTATAATTGTTTTTATTCATAATAATTATATGTAATTAATTAATAATGCATTAATTAATGGACAACTCATTAAGGGACATTGTGATGAAAAATTATTGAATATAGAAAAAATTATAACCTTTTTTAGGTCTTCTAGGTATAAAGTGAATATAATGAAATATTGGATCGTCTAAAAAGTATTTGCAATATCAAACTAAGTATCAGTTCAAGATTTAGTACCAGTACAAGTACTAGTTTTAGTATCGGTATTAGTACTATTATTAGTATTAGTATCATTATAAAAGTATAAGTTTTGGAACCAGTATTAGTATCAGTTTCAGTATATCAACATAAGCTTCAATAGAAGCTTCAGTACAAGTGCAAGTACCAATATTACCATTAGTATCAGTATTAGTATTATTTAAGGCATCAGCACAAGAACTAGTATCCGTACACCATGTTACGAAAGTCTACATACGATCATGGAATACTTGAAAATTACGAAAAAATAAAAGAAAGTTAATATTTTTTTGTACCAAATGTTTATTGATGATTAAAGAGATCAAAATTAAATTAAAATTAAGGCAATTCATGAACGTCAAATCACATAAATTAAAAAAAATCATCACATATTCATATTTGTAATGTTACGAAAGTCTACATACGGCTTCTTTTGAACAAAAATTTCTACAGCATTAGTATCGAGTTGGTCCACCATTGGCCTTAATTACTTCCTTAAGTCGGGATGGCATGGATAAAGCTAAATTTTTTGTAACTTCTGGAGAAATCTTTTCCCATTCTTCCAGTAAAACCGTTTTTAGCGAATTGACCGATGTAACGTTCTTTCTCTCACCTTGTTTTTCAGATGTGCCCACAAATGTTCAATAACATTGAGGTCAGGTGATTGCGGAGGGTGGTCAAGCTTGGATCTCACGTTATATAACAGCCATTCTTTAAACAAGGCAGAACTATGCTTCGGGTCGTTGTCGTGCATGAAGACATAAATTTCGCTTAAGTGAAGTTTTTCGACACTTCCAATGAGATGTGTTTTTAGAATGTTTAAATACATGTACCGATCCATTATGCCTTCAATAAACCGCAATTTTCCAACACCATTTGCTGCCATACATCCCCACACCATCACAGATCCACCTCCATGTTTAACAGTTGGACAGATATTTTTGGGCTGAAGTGCTGTGTTTCGTTTTCTCCAAACTCTTGCAGGTCCATCTCTTCCGAAGACGTTAAATTTACATTCGTCAGTGAAAATAACGCGCGACCAAAAAGTTGGGTCGTCAATATGTTTATTTTCAAGCTGTTTGGCGTAACTCAAACGTTTTTTTCGGTTCACTTTGCTTATCAAAGGTTTCTTCCGTGCAACTCGTGAAGCTAGGCCTGCCTTTTTTAAACTTTTTCGAACACATTGAGCATGTACTTCTATTCCGTCGAACTCTTCTAACGATTTTGCTAATTTTACAGCACTAACTTTTGGATTTTCTGTCGCATACCTCACAACTTTCCTCTGCATCCGATCGTCAAGTTTACATGGCCGACCACTTCTTGGCTTACTTTCAAAAAATCCAGTGGAATTATAATTTTTAATTATCGTTTGCACCGTAGACTTACACAAACCTAATATTTCAGCCACCTTAGAAAATGAGTTTCCTTCATTTTTAAGTTTCACGGCTGCTTGGCGTAACTGAGGGGCAATCTCCTTTCTTTTTGACATTTTTTGCACAAAATTCTTAAAATAAACCAATTATTCTTATTATCACATTGAATGTCGCAATGTAACTAAGAATTAAAGAAGAAAAACAAACATTAAAAATCAAGAGATCCAATGGGACTTTTCTTCAAAACTGATCGTATGTAGACTTTCGTTACATTGCTTGTTGTGTTATTATATGTTTTTTCTCGTTTTATGGGGAAAGGAGTTATGATGTTGATTTTATTTCTTTTTCATAATGTACTAGAACTGTACTTACATCATGCTAAAAGAGTACTAAGCGAATAATATCAAAAACTTTTAAATAATGCTTAAAATTAATATCGTATGTAGACTTTTGTAACATGGTGTATAAGTATCAGTATTATTGTGGTTATTAGTATGGGTGATGGTATTAGAATAAGTATCAGTATCAAATTACAGTATTATTATCAGTATGAGTATCGGTATTAGTACAAACTTTAGTATGAGTATTAGTATCAGTATAAGTAATAAAATCAGTATTAGTATCAGTATTAATATCAGTATTTGTATCAGTATTAATATCAGTATTTGTATCAGTATTAATATTAGTATTAGTATAAGTATAGTTATAATCATCATCGGTACAAGATTTAGTGTCGGAAATAGTATCAGTAAAGGTATCTGTATTAGCATCATAATTGCAAACTGTATTACTATAATTATGAGTATCAGAAATGGTAATAGTATCAGTAATACTATGGGTATTAATATCAATCAGTAGTTATATCAGTCTATGTATCAGTATTTGTATCAGTATTACTATAAATATCAGTCACTATAATCATCATCAGTACAAGATTTAGTATAAGTATGTATGTCAGAAATAGTATCAGTAATGGTGTCAGTATTAGTATCAGCAAAAATATCAGTATACGTATCAGTATAGTATTATATGATTAGTAATTGGTAGTATATATGAATAGTAATTGGAACAAGGGGTACTTCTCTCGGACAATGAGCTGCATCCGATTCTATTTTTAGACTCATTGAAAGGGACCTACGGTTTTACGCCGGCTCCGAACGGCAAATGCATTAGTTAGAGAAGTTTTACATAGCCTAATACTCAATAACCAGTGGCTAGCTGAGTTATGAGGTGAACCGCCGCTTTTTTGAAAATTTATTTTTCAAGTGAGTCTGGCCAGTGATCGAACTTGGGCCTCTGGTATGCTAGGCGGATGACTAACCTGCTATACCACGGCGGTTCACATATATATGATTAGTAGTATCAGTAAAAGTATGATTATAAGTATCGGTATTAGTACAGGTATTAATATTAGTATTTAATTCGTTTAATCAGAATTTCCAAAAGTTTCTAGAATTATTGTTCCACTCTTATGCTATAAACTCAATGACGACTGCAGGCTACGGGCTACAACCTGTCAAATTTAGAATGCAGAAAATCAAATGGAAATAATGATTTTATCTTTGACACAGCCACATGACTAGCGTTGAAGCTGTAGCCAAAATTAAACTAATTTCTAATTTTGCTGGCAACAATGACAGCCTTAGGGCTGTCAACACCATAGAATATTGAAATAAATGAACGATTTATTTCAACTTTATTTACCATAAGTAACGATGAAGAAGATTTATATAAACAATTTACATATTTATTAAATAATTATATTATGTATATAATAATATATTTTACATAAATAATTCATCAATTTTTAAACTGTCATAACTCACACGCTTCATGTGCTAGAGTAACGTAGTTTTGGATATATAATACTTATATCTATGTTGTTTTAAGATAGGCGCATTCTTATAAAAAAAGACGGTTTTAAAAGTAAGTTTTTGGTATATGAGCTCTGAATTCACTATAAATCGGAAGATTATATATGTGTTTTATAAAAAAGTTAATATCGGATATATACTTCTAAAGTTATGCCGTATAATTCTTGAAATTTAAAAAGCCCATAACTCTCAAACAATAAGAGATCACACCAAAATATTTCTATAGACATTTTTTGATTTGGAAATACAGCATTCTCTCGATTTACGTTGTCTCGATTTATGTCGTTTCGATTTACGTCGTCAATTTTTTTGTTCCATGAAACTTCGATTTACGTCGTCATTTGATTTACGTCGTCATAATTTTTCATAAAGAAAAATCGGATATTTTTGATTACACTAAAAATTTTATCTAAAATTGCGAAATAAAACACAGTTTTCAACTAAATATTTGCAATATGAAAATTTTTTAATTTTTTTAAGTCTTGCCAAAAATTTCAGCTCGGTTTTTAAAATTTTGTTTATATTTTATGAATTTATATTTATATTCTTTGATATACTGAGAAATGATATTCATAAAAAATATGAATTTTTTGCCAAAGACGAATGAAAATTTTGAAATAGAAAAAGGCATTCATTTTTAATGTGTCAAATGTTTGCAATAATTTGTAAAAGTTCCTTTTCAATGAATGTATCTACTGATGTGTTTGCAAATTTTTAACAAATTCATAATGGGGATGATAAAAGTCGTCGTAACTCGTAGTCTTCACTCAAAAAATTACCAAAGGTTAATTTAACGGAGAAGTGTTAGCGATGTTATAGTAAAATATTAGTAATAGGTGGTATATGAAAATATTAGTAATAGGTGGTATATGCTAACTGGAAATTAGTCTAATGAGCATGTGAATTTTACTAAAAAAAAATTTTATAATATTGATAATAATTGCATTAAAATATATCCTTATTTTAAGCAAGAAAATTGTACTAATAATTAACTTTTATCTTTTAAATAAATTTCGATTCTTTAATGCAGATGCCACCTATTACTAATATTTTACTAATAATATCGATATTTCCCAGCAAAATTAGCTTATGATGATTTTTTGAGTCAAAACTACGAGCTTTTAGGACTTTTATCATCCTCGTAACAAATTTGTTCAAAATTGCAAACATATCAATAGATAAATTCTCTAAAATGGATACTTGACACGCTAAAAATTTATTTTTTCATTAATATTTGGCGAAAAAGGATGAGATCTTAAAGATAGACCTATATTGCGTAAGAAAGTTCGTGCATCGAGAACGAGTTTCCTGATTTTGTTAGAGCACATTCCAAAGTAATAACAATAGAACAATAGAGTTGGATAACCTACTGTTACCGATGAGCACTTTTTTTGCTCTCTCCTGTACTCGGTCAAGAAGTTCCGAAATAAACTTTGAAGCACCGGCCCATACATGAGAGTTGTATTTCACCGGTACGCAATACATGTTTCAGAATATGGTCTATGTAAGAGTGCAAGAGATGGCGAAAGTGCTCATTGATGACAGCATGGTATCCAATTCTATTGAACCACTGGAGTGTCACACCTTTCTATCGTTTTTACTTTGGAATGTGCCCTAAAGAAATTAGGAAACTCGTTCCCAAACTCAAATCTTCTTACGCAATACATGTCTCAGAATAGGGTCTTTGTAAGAGCTACTCGACCGAGTGTAGGAAAGGGTGAACGTGCTCGTCGGTATGCAACTCTATTGAGCCACTGGAGTGTCACAATGTTCTATAGTTTCTAGTTACTTTGGAGTTCGGTCTATCGAAATCAGGGAACTTGTTCCTAAAACCGAACTTGTCTCTTTGATATTATTTAATTTAAGGGTTAACATAATTTTACAAAATTCTTAAATTTTATAAGAAAAGCTTTCAGAAAAGTAATAAAATATATCATGGCAATACTATTATTTGATATTTCATTACGAAGCTTTTAGTTCCAAACGAAAAAAGAAAATGAACTCAATTTAGAGCTTTATCGTTAGGCTCGCATTCGATTGCCTTCTAACGTATGACAGTTTTGTGAACAGGCTGTTAAAACAAAAAAAAAAAAATTTAGTTGACAAACTGTAATAAATTGATGCAACTTAACTTTCATTAATAGTGAAAGCATCATAGCGGTCGGAGCATTTATTTAAGATCGTCAAAATAGAATTAAGAAGCCACACCAAACGCGCTCTACTTATTTATTTGAAACAAACGACTGAAGTACCACCGTTTCGATTTTTAAATTTTAAAGTGCATTATGAGCGCGAAACGCAAAATTGGAAATTTTTCCAAATCACAAGTAAAAAAACGGAACGTTATTTCATTAAAATGTAAAATGGATATTATTCGGCGTTATGAGAACGGAGACAAAGCGTTTATTATAGCTAGTACAATGAATCTTCCTGCAACTACTGTTAGAACGATAATAAAAAATGCAGCTGAAATTCGTGAAAGTACAAAATTGGCTGGATCTTTGTCTCTTGAAGCCACAACTAAAATAAGACCAGCAGTGATTCAAAAAATGGAAAATGCATTATTGTTGTGGATAAAAGGAAAGATTGGCAGCTGGATCGAAATTTTCGAAGATTTTAAAATCATACCATTGTTAGTGTATAAGTCATGTTGCCAAAGAAAATCTTCCCGTAATCTGGAGGTCCAATAAAAAGACTTGGATTACTACAAAACTATTTGATGATTGGTTTAAAATCTATTTTTGTCCGGAAATCAAAAAATACTGCGAGAACAATAATTTGTCCCACAAAGCTTTGCTTTTGCTCGATAATGCTCCAGGTTACACGTTATAAGTTTAGAAAATATGGACGACAATATTAAAATCCAATTTCTACCAGCAAACACAACATCTCTCATTCAACCTATGGATCAGGGAGTTATTGCCGCATTTAAAAAGTATTATTTGCGACGTAGTTTTAATAAACTTTTATTGATGCTATGGACAAACAATTACAAAGTAACCAAAATAACGATATTATCAAAGAATTTTGGAAAAAGTACGATATCGTGCAAGCAGTCGAAAATATTAGACAAAGTTGGGAGGAGGTTTCGGTTTCAACAATGAGAAACTCGTGGAAAAACTTATGGCCTGAATGCACAACTGATATAGAAAATGATGAGAATCTTGACGATATTAATACGGAAATTATAAATAGGATTTTCCGATATAGACACTTCAGATATTACTGATGTTTTTAATGTGGACAATGAACAGCTAACCGATTCCGAGTTGATAGAGATGTTAAATCGAAGCAATTTAATAGATGAACCTGTTACAGAAGAAGATAATTCTCAAATTTCACTGGCAAAAATTAGAGGCATTAAAATTTTCGAAGAATTTGACAAAGATGAAATCAGAGTTGAAACCACAAAAAGATTAATAAACACAGGTCTTCAGGATTATAAAAATTTGTACGAGAAGAAAAAGTCAACTTTACCTCAAAAGCGTATTGACTCATTTTTTAAGCCTGTTTCAAGCAAAACATCGCTCATAAGTGAGCAAACATCATCTGAGAACCTTAAGGATGATAACGTTGAAATGATTTCTTCATCAGGTGATGAGAATACTGCGGAAGATGACATTCAAATGACTTTTTCGCAAATTTGTTCAACAGATGATGATTCCGATTGAAATTATGTGTTATTCAATTATATACATCTTCTATATGAGCGAATTTTAATTTTTTTGTATTATTTATAGAGTTTAAAACTCATTTATTATTTTAGCTTTTCATAGCATTTACGCAAGACTGAATGAATTTTTAATTTATTTATTTTTTCACAACATAAATGCAAAATTGAATTAGTTTTTAACTTTTTTTGTTTTATTAAAATAAATTTCATAAAAGTATTTGGGAAAACTTAAACTTCGATTTACGTCGTCATTATTGGGAACCAATGACGACGCAAATCGAGAGAATACTGTACTATCAGCTGCATGGAAACCGCTAATATCGGAGGTTTATTACTAAAATTAATTTAAGTCATTTCTATAAAAATATATAAATTTGCATTTTGTCCGTCTGTGAAATTGGCTCATAAACAGCTCTTTCTATTAAATCTCAATGGTAGCTGCGGTCTCAAATATAATTAGGTAGCTGACTAAGAGTCGACGCACGGTGGTTCAGAATCAAATTTCATTGGCCAAAGCCTATATTTTTTGTTGACATAGATTTTTAAAATTTTTATATTATCAGAAAGAAAACATATCATAACAAAGGTGGCCAAAAAATTTGGTCAAAATATTCGCTGTAGTGGGCGTGGCATGCTGCTAAAGACAAGAAATTTTAGTTAATTTAGAAATGAAAGAAAAATTGTAAAAATTTTTGATCTCATATTAATTACGATTTCTTGAAAACTATTAATGCTAATGGGCTGCGGTTTTTTTTGTTATGTTGGGTGGACTGTTGGTTTTAACAAATGGTATTTCCGCACCCTGTATAATTTGTAGTTAAGGTGTTATGTAATAAATTTAAAATCACCATATACTCATAAAATTTCAAGTTTAGTAGTGTATAACTTTTAAAGGAAAAAATGGAAACAAAAATCGAAACCATCCAAAGAAAGCCAAGAGTGTTCCCTTTAAGCCTATATATACTTTTGCACTCGCCCGGACCCGCCCGTAGAACACTTTTTTTATTTTAATGAAAATACTCAATTTAAAATCACCATATACTCATAAAATTTCAAGTTTAGTAGTGTATAACTTTTAAAGGAAAAAATGGAAACAAAAATCGAAACCATCCAAAGAAAGCCAAGAGTGTTCCCTTTAAGCCTATATATACTTTTGCACTCGCCCGGACCCGCCCGTAGAACACTTTTTTTATTTTAATGAAAATACTCAACATTTTTACAAGCAAAATTCTATCAAAATTGCTATTAAATTTACTTTAGAAATCATTCACTGTCATAAATACAAATTGCAGATAGTTATTTCAATAAGAGGAAAGTTATTAGTGGTTTAAATTTTTATTTAAATGGTTGGTATCTTAAAAAAAAAACTTCCCTGAATTCTCTTTATTCTACTTGATCATACAGCTGAAAGGTTGCTGCAATCACTTAAAGGAAGTGATTTAAAAAAACATGGAAACTGCAATTTAACTCTCTTTTGTAAATGGGGATGCGATGGATCTTCAGGACAAAAACAATATAAACAATTTTTATGTGAAGATATTTCTGACACAGATATGTTCATGGTGTCATTTGTGCCATTGCGATTAATAAAAAACTTAGAAGACTCGGAACCTTCGTCCAGCACAATGCAAACAAATTTTATTTGGAAAAATCATACTCCATCGTCCACGAAGTACTGCAGACCAATAAAATTTGAATTTAAAAAGGAAACTCATGATACCATTAAGAATGAAATAAGTGACATCAAAACTCAAATTTCAACACTAAAGCCATTAGAGTTAGAGATAGATGAACATACTATTAAATTGAATTATCAATTAATACTTTCAATGATAGACGGAAAAGCTGCCCAGGCTTTGACTGATACAAAAGCTTCATTCAGCTGTATTTTACATATAACATCAAGTTAGTTAAACCAAGAACCTATAAAGTCACTAGATAGTATTGATGCACATACGAGAATAAGATTTATGGAAAATATACTGAAAATTAGCTATGATTTGGACTTCAGATCTTCAGGATCAGTAAGAAATAATGACACCAACAAAGAGAAAAGAAAATGAAAAAAGAAACAAGTTCATGATGCATTTCTCAAACACGGGTAAATTATAGATCAAGCAAAACAAGGATCACGCAATACGAACTATGGCAATACCGCAAGAAGATTCTTTTAGGATCCCGAAACTTCATCTGATATAACAGGTGTTGATATAGATCTTATTTCAAGATTTAAAAACATTAATGAAGTACTGGCGTGCAATGAACAAATTAATGCTAAAAAATTTGGTGATTATGCCAAGGAAACTGTTGCTGTATATACATCCAAATATAATTATAGAAATATGTCAGCAACAGTGCACAAAGTTCTTTATCATGGAGAAGATGTCATTAAGCACCATTTATTACCAAGGATTACAGATTTTACAGAGAACATAATACCAGAAAAACGTCACGAAGTTCTACAAATGAAGACTTATTTCACATATTATTAGCAACGTCAGATCCATTCATCTCTAGCATTCGAAGTCAATGGAAAGTAAATCCTTCGGACCTAAGTGCCGAAGTTAAAGCACTGCTACAGGACAGCAGTAATACAGAGCAGAATATAAAATATTTACAAGAAATATTCCAGCCAAATAAACAATAATTATAATTTGCATTTAACATTTGAGTGCAATAAAGTATGAAAATATTAATATTAAATATTATTTTATTTATCTACAATCTATTTATGACTACAAATAAATATATATTTAAAGAAAAATTAAGTTACACTCTTTCATTTAAGAAAGAAAACTAGGTAATATGTAAGTATTATTAAGCATAAATTAAAATTTGGGCCACCCTAATTAAAATACTGTAAATACCTCAACGAGAAAGGGGGCACCCTAAGGATAACAAAATATTAAATTGCTATCCAAGGTCGACTTGTGGCCCAAATTTGAGCCAAATCGGTTAAGAGAAAGTGGGTCAAAAATGAGTTGAAACAAAATAAAAAAGAAAAACATCGAAAAATGAATTTCAAGCTTAAATTTCTTAAAAACCACTGTACCCATCTTAATAAAACCTATACTCGAAAAAGCTACAGATGTTATCTATTGACTAAAAGAAGAACTACTAAAAAATCTTTAATAGTTAAAAAGTTACAGAGTTTTGGCCAATGAAAAATATTTTGAACCACTGTGCGACGATTGCAGCCAACGACTTTTGTAGTCGGTGTTCGTGTAGCCTGCTGTCGTCATTGTGTTTACAGCTTAATTCTTAAATAAAATTTATTGATTTGAAAAAATACTCCCATTCAAAAATTACAATAATTGGCAAAAACCTTTCAGATTATCCAAAAATAGTGATATTTTAAAATAATAACAATTTTCATTGTTTTATTTTTTTCAGCTCAACATTAAATAGCAGGAATGCAAAAAAGGTGTTTAAAAGTGATTAAAAATATTTAAAATTTGCAAATCTTTTAAATAACTAAAGTGAAAAAAAATTCTTAAATTGTTTTAAAAATTACTAGAAATTCAATCATAATATTAATTTAAAAAAATTTGCAAAATATTCAGTAAAAATCAACAAAAAATTAATTAATAGGGGAAAAAGTAAATTCAATTTAAGAAAAAATTGTTAAAATTTTCTAGAAATTTAAATTATATTTTCAAGAAGCAGAAATTTTATAAATATATATATATTTACATTTTTAAAGTCTTTCAAATAATTTATATTTAAAAATATCGCTTAGTAGTAGCGAGTCATCTTTAATCACTCGGCGGACGTTAAACGTAAAGGCATCAAAAATGAATCATAAAATCAACTGGGATTATATCATTTACTGGAGCACTATTTTGACAATATTGGGCATCATCCATGAAGCAAATGGAATATTAACAGGTGAGCATAAATAATAGAAATGAGTCGCGTAAGAATTTTTTTGCCCATAACTATCGGGTGTTTTTTATTGAAGTATAGAACTTTAAGTTGGCATCACTTTTTGAACTGGCGGCCATTTTGTCAGCTGTCAAGTGATTAATATTTAGTTTGGTTTGCCATTTCATCATGAACAGGTTGACAAAAGAACAACGCTTGCAAATCGTGCAAATTTATTTCGAAAATAATGGTTCAGTTCGCGAAGTTTACCGCAAGCTCCGTCCATTTTATGGTCGACATAATCGTCCATCAGAGCAATTAATTCGGTTAACCATGGATCATTTTCGCACTACGTTTACTCTATGTGATAATACGCATCCGCAGCGACGTCGAACAGTGCGCACCGAAGAAAAAATTGCCGCTGTAGAGCAAAGTGTTGAAGAGGACCCGAATAAATCGATTCGCCACCGTGCACAGCAATTGGAGCTTTGTCCATCAACTTTATGGAAGATTTTGCGCAAAGATCTTGGCTTGCGACCTTACAAGATCCAGCTTGTGCAAGAATTAAAGCCGCGAGACCATGCAATGCGTCGTGATTTTGGTGTATGGGCCGAAAATGAGATTGATCTCGATGCTGATTTTCATCGTGATGAGTGATGAGGCTCATTTTTGGTTGAATGGCTACGTCAACAAGCAAAATTGCCGCATTTGGAATGAAGAGAATCCACATGAGACCCTTGAGACGCCATTACATCCACAAAAACTGACTGTTTGGTGTGCTCTATGGGCTGGTGGAGTCATTGGGCCATACTTCTTCCGAAATAATGCTGGAGAGTCAGTTACCATAAATGGAGACCGGTATAGAGCCATGATAACCGACTATTTTGTTCCCCAATTGGATGTCATGAATGTGGATGAGTTGTGGTTCCAACAAGACGACGCTACATGCCACACAGCGCACGTCACAATTGATTTATTGAAGGAAACATTCGATGAGCGCTTAATTTCGCGGAATGGACCTGTCAATTGGCCACCAAGATCGTGCGATTTGACACCACTGGATTATTTTCTTTGGGGATATGTCAAGTCGCTCGTCTACGCCAACAAACCAGAAACGTTAGGGGACTTGGAAGCCAATATTCATGGCGTTATTGCCAACATACGGCCCCATATGCTCGAAAAAGTAGTTGAAAATTGGACCTGTAGAATTGGCTTTATTCGAGCCAGCCGCGGCGGCCACATGCCCGAAATCATATTTAAACATTAATGGCATAAAATTATCCTTCCAATAAAGCCAAATTGATGGACATTAAAACGATTTTCTTGTGTTTTATTTCAATTCGAAGTTCTATACCTCTAAAAAAAACACCCATTAGTTATAGCAAATGCAATGTTTGCCCTTGGCTGTTCTAAATCATAGGGTTACGCTTACCCTACGACTATAAGAAACAAATTAAATTTTTTTATTAAAAAACTTTCTTTCAAAAGGAATTTTCTTGTTTAAAATTTTTATTTTCTAAAACAATTTAACTCCAATTTTATTTATTTATGACATTTCGAAATTTTCTCAAGTGTCTCTACTTCAGTTTGAAAAAATTATTTCAGGAATGTCTTGATTAAATATTGAAAATTGTAAAAATAATAATAAAAAAGTTTATAGAAAAAAAGTGCTTGAAAAATAAACATTTGTTTATTTAGAGCAAATTTAATAAACAAATGAATATAAGAAAAAAAGTTATTATAGAAATAGAAAGATAAAAAAGCCAACAAAACAAATTCTTTTGTTTAATAAAATTTTTTATTTATTTTTATATTATAATTAAGAAAAAAGCAAAAAAAAAATAAAAAAAAATTTAAACGATGTGACTAATTGACTTATAAAAAAAAAGATAATATTTATTATAGACTTTTATACTGAAACAAAAATTAAATTCTAAAATAAATCAAAAAGTTTTTGCTAAAAAGCAAATAAATATTTAAATAATATTTAAAAAATTTAATTTACGTTTTAGCAAAAAAATAGAAAAAATTGTTGCAAAACATACGTAAACTCTAAAAATAACAAATTAAAGCCAAATTAAGATACAACAAAAATAAATCAAACAAAAAATTTAGATAAAAAAAAAAATAATTTAAAATTTTTTTGCAAAACAAAAAAATAAAAATAAACATGAGAAAGTCAAAGAAATTTTCTAAATATTTAAAAAATGTTCAAAATAATATAAATTAAAAAATAATCTTAAACAAATAATACAAAAATTTTGAAAATAAAAATTTTGTCTTTAAGGGGTTTAGGGGAGGGGACATATTTAAGAAAAACATAAACTATTACAGGTGTTTGTCTTAAAATAATTTGCCAGAATTGTTTTAGACAAAATGGCAAATACGTATTAGGAAATACAAAAAGAAAATGTTTAACGAATCGATAAATTTGAATTTTTTATACTACGAGACCACGAGAAGAATATTGTCATCTTAAATGAAAAGTGTCACCTAACACTGCTCGACTTTTACAACTTTTTTTTTTACCGACAAAAGGTCTCCCCTAATTGGCAAAGATAAATCGAGTACGCTGAATTCCGTTTTTTTGGTTGGCTTTAGTTTTCGAGATATAGAGTTATATAAAAAAAAGTGTAGGAGGTTGCGCAATATTTTGCATAACTCGAAAAATATTCATTTTCTTGAACTAAGTAAAAAACCGAAATTCGACAACAAATTTGTCTTTCAGTAACATTTATTACTTTTTTAATCCAGGCAGTCGTTTTGGAAATAAATTTTTTTGTTTACAAAAAAATATTTTTTTTCGAAAAATCACAAAATTTAAATTTTCAAAAATTATTTTTTTTGCATAACTCGAAAAATATTCATTTTCTTGAATTAAGTAAAAAAACGAAATTCGGCAACAAAATTGTCTTTTAGTAACACTTATTACTTTTTTAATCCAAGTAGTCGTTTTGGAAACAAATTTTTTTGTTTGCAAAAAAATATATTTTTTTTTCGAAAAATCACAAAATTTAAATTTTCAAAAATATTTTTTTTGCATAACTCCAAAAATATTCATTTTCTTGAACTAAGTAAAAAACCGAAATTCGGCAATAAAATTGTCTTTCAGTAACATTTATTACTTTTTTAAACCCAACAGTCGTTTTGGAAATAAATTTTTTTGTTTACAAAAAAAAAATTGTTTTTGAAAAATCACAAAATTTAAATTTTCAAAAATAATTTTTTTTTGCAAACAAAAAATTTTATTGCCAAAACGACTGTTGGGATTAAAAAAATAATTAGTGTTTCTGAAAGATAATTTTGCTGCCAAATTTCGGTTTTTTACTTAGTTCAAGAAAATAAACAGTTTTCGAGTTACGCGAATATATATTGCGCAACCTCCTTCATTATTTAAATAACGCTATATCTCGAAAAATAGAGCTAAATTAAGAAAACCGGTTAGCGTATATGAATTATCTTTACCCAGCATACTCGAATTATCTTTACCCACTAGTTCTACATATTTTTAGTTTTTTTAACTGGCACAGTGTTATTATTATAATTTATAAACTACTGGACGGATTTTGACGAAATTTGGAACATCAGTAGAAGAAAAGTGGAATAAGATAAGGTAGACATGTTATTTTAGATACAGTGTAGACCAATATACATATTGGAAACTCAGAAATATGAATTTCAGAACGAGTTTTGAAATTTTAATGAACATTTTCGAATACAGAAAAGTACACTTTTTGCAATAAATTTATATAATTTTTTAAATATTTCTTCATAATTTTTCTCAAAAATCTCTAAAACTAAACAAGGTATTACCATCATTGTTAGACACGGTATAGATCAATGTATAAGAAATTCAGAAATTTAAATTTCAGAACGAGTTGTGAAACTTGAATGAACATTTTTGAATACAGAAGAGTATACTTTTTGTAATAAATTTATGTAATTTTTGAAT
This sequence comes from Stomorhina lunata, assembly GCA_933228675.1. NCBI lineage: Eukaryota > Metazoa > Arthropoda > Insecta > Diptera > Rhiniidae > Stomorhina > Stomorhina lunata. Next base: position 105,511,898 of record OW121742.1, read on the forward strand.
ATTATTTTGTAATTTTTCTCAAAAGTTCCTAAAACTAAATTAGGCATTAGGACCAGTTTTGAACACAGTATAGACCTATATAAAGAAATTCAGAAATATGAATTTTAGAAGGAGTAATAAAAATTTAATGAACATTTTTGAATACAGAAAAGTACACCTTTTGTAAGAAATTTATGTCATTTTTTAATATTTCTTTGTAATTTTTAACAAAAATTTTGATTACAAAATTTTTTCTATAGAAAAATTTTTCTATCGAAAAAAAGATTATAAAAAAATTTCATAGAAAAAATTTTATATCAAAAAAAAAAATTTTAAAGCAAAATTTTCGATATAAAAATTTTTCTATAGAAAAATTTTCGATATAAAAATTTTTCTATAGAAAAATTTTCGATATAAAAATTTTTCTATAGAAAAATTTTCGATATAAAAATTTTTCTATAGAAAAATTTTCGATATAAAAATTTTTCTATAAAAAAATTTTCGATATAAAAATTTTTCTATAGAAAAATTTTCGATATAAAAATTTTTCTATAGAAAAATTTTCGATATAAAAATTTTTCTATAGAAAAATTTTCGATATAAAAATTTTTCTAGAGAAAAATTTTCGATATAAAAATTTTTCTATAGAAAAATTTTCATTATAAAAATTTTTCCATAGAAAAATTTTCATTATAAAAATTTTTCTATAGAAAAATTTTCATTATAAAAATTTTTCTATAGAAAAATTTTCATTATAAAAATTTTTCTATAGAAAAATTTTCATTATAAAAATTTTTCTATAGAAAAATTTTCATTATAAAAATTTTTCTATAGAAAAATTTTCATTATAAAAATTTTTCTATAGAAAAATTTTCATTATAAAAATTTTTCTATAGAAAAATTTTCATTATAAAAATTTTTCTATAGAAAAATTTTCATTATAAAAATTTTTCTATAGAGAAATTTTCATTATAAAAATTTTTCTATACAAAAATTTTCATTATAAAAATTTTTCTATAGAAAAATTTTCATCATAAAAATTTTTCTATAGAAAAATTTTCGATAGAAAAATTTTTCTATAGAAAAATTTTCGATATAAAAATTTTTCTATAGAAAAATTTTGGATATAAAAATTTTGCTATAGAAAAACTTTCGATATAAAAATTTTTCTATAGAAAGATTTTCGATATAAAAATTTTTCTATAGAAAGATTTTCGTTATTTAAATATTTCTATAGAAAAATTTTCGTTACAAAAATTTTTCTATAGAAACATTTTCAAATTTTCTATAGAAAAATATTCATTATCAAAATTTTTTTATAGAAAAATTTTCATTATCAAAATTTTTCTATAGAAAAATTTTCATTATCAAAATTTTTCTATAGAAAAATTTTCATTATCAAAATTTTTCTATAGAAAAATTTTCATTATCAAAATTTTTCTATAGAAAAATTTTCATTATCAAAATTTTTCTATAGAAAAATTTTCATTATCAAAATTTTTCTATAGAAAAATTTTCATTATCAAAATTTTTCTACAGAAAAATTTTCATTATCAAAATTTTTCTATAGAAAAATTTTCATTATCAAAATTTTTCTATAGAAAAATTTTCATTATAAAAATTTTTCTATAGAAAAATTTTCATTATAAAAATTTTTCTATAGAAAAATTTTCATTATAAAAATTTTTCTATAGAAAAATTTTTATTATAAAAATTTTTCTATAGAAAAATTTTCATTTTAAAAATTTTTCTATAGAAAAATTTTCATTATCAAAATTTTTCTATAGAAAAATTTTTATTATCAAAATTTTTCTACAGAAAAATTTTCATTATCAAAATTTTTCTATAGAAAAATTTTCATTATCAAAATTTTTCTATAGAAAAATTTTCATTATAAAAATTTTTCTATAAAAACTTTTGTATAGAAAATTTTTCATTTTAAAAATTTTTCTATAGAAAAATTTTCGAGTCTTTCGGTTTAAAAGCGACATTAAATGTTCTGTGGTTAGGCTGATGGGGCAGAGAAATTTCCCATTTTTTATAAAACTCGATTTTTGGGATTCATTTATGAATGGGCTCAAGTTTTTATTTTTGAGGTCTAAAGAAAATATATGTTACAATATAACTGCATTTTAGAATGTTTCAAAACCGGCTTGATTTTTTTTGTTATAGCTTCGAAACACAAAAATTGTCTTTTAAACTAGACAAATTTCGGTCAATGCTGTACGTAGAGTGAATGTTGCCTCGACTTAAAATTTGGTTTAAAATCATCCAAGAACCCCATTTTCTACGAATTTATAATAAAACTTTAACTTTCAATGTAAAAATTCTTAGTAAAAATTATACCATCTTTTTCGAAAAAAAATCCACTTTTTTCGATTAGCGAAAAATATTTGACTTTGGAAATTTCTCAACGTAAAACGAGTTAAGATATTTAATAACGGTTTTCAAAATTGTATTTTCTAAGCTATTGGCTATATGTCAGTATTTTTTTAAAAAATTATCGGTTTTATATTGAATGCACAATGGGTCAAAAAGTAAAAAAAGTCGAAGTCGAAAATGATTTTTGAGATTTTTAAAATGTAATAACTTAAAATCTATAGCAATTATTATAGCGAAGTAGGTATATTTTTGGTTTGTCTTATCAAGCTCGTTCCAAAATGTAAAAATTCAACCATATTGGACCATAATTGAAAGTGCTACATGGTCTAAAAGATTTTTTACTTCTAAGGTGGTCTTCTTTGATGTCCTATAATTCTTCCTGTGTAAACATAGGGTAACTATGAGTTCAAAATTCAGAAAGCTTCGGTCATCCTTAACAACTTTTCTGTAAATACTATTGCAACCGGACTTACAGTTAAGAAGATATCATATATCAAATCACTGCAACGTAACTTGGTCTTTATCTTGTAAGTACTTAAAACATTTTCTTGGTAATTCGATTGTTTTTTCTGGTTCTTTTAGAGAATTTTTGTAATATTTTTTTAAAAACTATAAAACTACATAAAGTCAATAATTCAAATTATTAGGAAATTTTATGTTTATTTTGTAATTTTATTAACATAAATTAAAAAATATTGATTTCCCAACTATTATTTTCAATGTAACGCTCTATATATTTAATAAAAATTCCAATTCAAAAAAAATTTACAGATCTCCAAAATCACAAACAAATATTCAAAGATGCCTCCGTCTGTATATGGAATCAAATGTTATATTAAAGATAAATTCCATTCGAATTGAATTAATAAGACGAGCAGTAGTGGCGCTTACTAGAGCACAAAAAAAAAACGTCAGAATCATAGACATACAACTAAACATATGTACAGACGGACAAATGGAATTAAAATTTATGAATGAAATATTTTGTGTGGTCTCAGAAAGAATGAAGGAAAAAAACTACAAATAAAAATCAAACAAAGTCACACACAAATTAAATTTGAATATGCAAATTCATGAAAAAAATATTGTATTAAACAAAAAAAAAAAAGTATATTTCAAAATGATTTAATTAAAATTAAAGGGGAAGAGGGGAGGCAGAGATGAAAGGGGATTAATGAAGAAAATGGTTGATAAAAAAAGAATTCTCATATAAAGGGAAATATTTATAAAAATTTTAAATTAACAGTTTTAGGGGAATTTCAAAGTGAAAGAAAGACATTCTATATAATAAAGGTCAAAGGTTATGTTACTTTAAAAGAACCTGGAGTCAAGAGTTTTAATACTTAACTTCTTTAATCTATTTAGAAATAAGTTCTTACTCAATGTCCCTTTATATGAAAGATTATTAGCAACATTTTAACTTTCAACTTCCGCTTCCTGTTTAACCTTCAAATTCCTAACGATAACAAAATTTAAAATCTTTTTTCTAAAAAAAAATTTTTAAAAATTTAGCAAAATTCTATTTTAAAATCTCCGGCATTCCATTAAACAAAAAAACCGCAAAAACCTACAAAAATTTCTAACAAATCGCCCAAAAGAATCTAAATAGTAACGCTCTACTTAACGTCAAATTTAAGCACTTTTTTTATTTCATTATCAATTTCCCTTTCCTTTAAAAGGCGAACAAAATCTGGAGGCGAAAAAAAACTTACACAAAAAAATTTATGAAAAAAAAAAAAATTTATATAAAACAAGTAAGAAAGTGCTATAGTCGGTCAAGACCGACCATACGATACCCTTCACCACTAAGGTCAAAGGTGTTATTTTTCCTGTATAAAGACAAATATTTGCTAAATTTTGCCATCATACAAACATTATCTCAAAACTTATATATTTAAGCTGTTTCCGTCAGTTGGACTTATATGAGAGCTAGGGTCAAACGTATTTATACCAAAAGTTGGTAAAATCCAACATCATGAAGCTAAAGACTATAGACCAATCAGTCTATCATCATTTTTACTGAAAACATTAGAAAGAATCCTAGATAATCACGTTAGAGAGAGGATTGCTAATATGCCCTTTTCTCCCGACCAACATGCATATATCAAAGGCAAATCTGTTGAAACGGCATTGCATAGCTTAACATCAAGAATTGAGCAATCATTAAATCAAGGAGAATATGCTTTGGCATGCTTCTTAGATATTGAAGGAGCCTTTAACAACATCAAATCAGAGGCTATTGAGATAGCATTAGATAACAGTGGTTGCGATTCTAATGTAAAATCGTGGATAATAAAGTTTCTCACGCAACGCCATATACAGTCAGAACTGGGAGGATCAGTTCTACATGCGCTGGCTACTAGAGGTACGCCCCAAGGGGGAGTTATTTCACCTACACTATGGATACTTGTATTAAATGACATACTAGTACAATTCAATGCTCTTGGTGTAGGAGTCGTGGCTTATGCTGACGACTTAGTATTAATCGTTAGAGGTAAATTCCCCAGCACTCTAACCGAAATAATGGAAAGATCATTAAAGATGTTACTCAGTTGGTCCAAACAGTGTGGTTTAGGAATTAATCCATCTAAAACAGAAATGGTAATATTTACAAGGAAAAGAATACCTTTGTTCGAGCCCCCAAAGCTTGACGGAAAAGTATTATCTCTTTCAAAACAAGCGAAGTTTCTAGGTGTAGTATTTGATTATAAACTTAAATGGCTACCAAATCTTAAAGAAAGGATTAAAAAGTCCTATGCGGCAATTTATTCATGCCAAAAACTTATAGGAAAAACTTGGGGATTAAGACCGAGAATGATTTATTGGATATACCAAGCTATCGTTAGACCGACTTTAACACATGGCTCTCTAGTTTGGTGGCCAATTATGAACGTTAAATGTCATGCCTCCCTAGTTAAAAGAGTTAACAGAATAGCTGCACTAAGCATCTCAGGGGCAATGAGATCTACTGCAACAGAAGCTCTATGTAGAATTTTAAATATGGACCCACTGCACCTACATATCAAAGAATATGCTCTAAGAACACAGGTCAGACTTAGTCAGAGTTGCCAATTGGTGATCAAAGAAAAGGGACACTCATCATTAATTATTAGCTATGGATACAGAGACGTAGTTACAGACTACATGACTCCTCAAATAGTATGGGATAAGAAGATTAGGGCTGTTATACCTTCAAGAGAAAGTTGGAATGCTAGAAACCATAATTCACTGGGTATAGAGATTTACACTGATGGTTCAAAGAAGGAACAAGGTACTGGTAGTGGAATTTTTTGTGAAAAACTAGGAATAAGTAGTAGTTTTAGTTTAAATACTGATTGCAGCATCTTCCAAGCAGAGATATTTGCTGTATTGGAAGCAGCTCGTATGATATCTATGATGCCGATATTCAAAAGCGATATCACAATTTACATAGATAGTCAAGCAGCAATCAAAGCAACATGCAATAGAATTATTAGGTCAAAGGTAGTTAGCCGTTGTCGCAGAGAGCTACAGGCTCTCAACGAACAACACTTCTTAAAACTGTGCTGGGTACCTGGCCATAATAATATACTGGGCAATGAGAAAGCAGATGAATTGGCACGCAATGGAGCAGACTTGAATGGAAATGCAGCATATGTGGAGGTTTACCCTGGGCTCTGCTCAATTTATCAGAATATGAGAAGCAAATTTAAATCTGAATCAAATGTATTGTGGAATAACTCAACGCAATGTACTCAAACGAAAGCTCTATGGCAGATAAGAGATATTAACACACAAAAAACTATATTAGATATGGATAAAAATGATTTAAGGATATATGTAGGTATCATAACTGGACATAATAACTTAAGGTACTTCTTGAAAAAAATACGCTTAAGAAATGACGATATGTGTAGATGGTGCAACGAAGAAGAAGAGGATACATACCATTTCCTTTGTCAATGTGTTGCACTATCTAACAATCGATTTAAATGTTTTGATTCTTACTTATTTCAGAATCTAGAAGATCTAAGGAACGTGCATCCTCTAAAGATGATAAAATATATCAAATTGTCGAAGCTTTATGTGAACTGATAAAGGAGGAAAACAAAATGTGCTAAATGTTGGTAATGCTTCTCGAAATGAAGCTTCTTAATCGAGGACGCACTATGGATCAACACCTATGGTCTTGTGCATAATCTTACAGTTTTCTGTGAGGTCCTCCTATCTAATCTAATCTAATCTAGGGTCAAACGTGGATCGATTTTCTCGAAATTTGGCAAGTTTATTATAGTTTTTACAAGAATTATGTATGCAAAAAACTAAACTCAAAATTGTCATTATCTTCAGATTTACGAGCGTTTTAGTGATTTTTGGCTCATTTAGAGCGTTTTTAAAGAAAATTTTGTATGGGAGCTATGGTGAAATGTGAACCGATTTAAAAAAAATTTGGTACAGTGATTTTGATTTACATAAGTAGTATTTGATTTAAATTTCATGAAAAAATATTGATATTTGTGGCCAATATATCAATTCCGGGAAGTGTGACCTATGGGAGGTACCATAAATAATGGACCGATTTTGACGAATTTCAATAGGCATGGTCCTATTATCAAAGAAATGATCTGTGCCAAATTTCATCAAATTATCTTTAGAATTGCGACCTGTAGTTTGATTACAAGGTTTACATGGGGGTCCAGCCAGCCAGACGGACGGCGGACGGACATCGCTAAATCGACTCAAAAAGTGATTCTAAGCCTATTGGTATACTAAAAGGTGGGTCTAAGACAAATATTTCCATGCGTTACATACATCAGCACAAACTTATAATGCCCTTTCTACCTATGGTGGTGAAGGGTATAAAAATTAAATAAACATTTTGTATTTGTTATACTTTTAGCATTTTTTTTGCGTATTTTGTCATACACACCCACACGCGTGTTTTGAATTTCAAATCGCGTTATTTGACATACATTTGAGTAAAGTGAGCAGTTTTTTTTTTGCCCGCCTTAGCTGCTGCCGGCTGCCTGCTGTTGCTTTCATTATTATTTCATTTAATTTCAGTTTTTATTAAAATTTAATTTGATTTGCTGCTGCTTTTTGTTTTATTTTTATTTTTTATTTATTTACTCTTATATTACTTAACAAAGAAAACTACATGATCATAAAAACATCAATATACGCGGGCAATAATAATGAGTGAAGCACAGTGGGGTCGAAGGAGGGAAAATTGGAAAGAAAAAATTTAAAATGTTTAAAGAAAAAACTTAAAATGTGTTAAAATGTTCAAGCCTGACAACAAGTTAACATAAACCACCGAGTCTTATACCCTACCTCCATAGCACAGTGGATTGAAAGGTAAAAAAATTGGGAAAAAATTCAACAACTCTTAAACGTTATGCTCGATTCTCATGAAATTTCACCTGACCATTGACGATTAGTAATCGAGCTCATTTTTAGAATTTGAAGTCTATAAACTTATCACGAGGAGAGTTATATGCCCTCAAAGTAGGGCACCTCGAGTTTTTCAAAAATAAACAAAGGTGTTATATTCGGCTGTGATGAATCTTATATATCCACCATCAAATGGTATTAATTTTAGAAACATAACTCACACATCTACGAGAGTGCAGCTAATTCAAAATGTGGACCAAATTCGAAAAAAATGTTATGCTAGTTGGTATTGTTGGTAAAATATTTGGACTAAATTCATTTTGATAGTAATACGACAGGTCCATGTATTTTGTTAGGAGTTCCTAATGCATCTACCGTATATAAAGTCTGGACATTGATTGTTAGCTATCTAATTTCCTTGGTGCAATCTTAATATCGAGCCCTTGATTTAAATAATCATAAGCGACATTCCTTTAAATATCTCTTAAACTATTCGAAAACTTTCTTAAGTAATTTTCGAATGTGTAAAAATCATTTCGATAGGTTTATTCTTAAGAAAGTTATACGGACCAATAGGTTTTACATACAATGGTGCTCAACTTTGGCTCAGGGTAGAGGCCACTGTGCTAAAAATATACATGTTTTTAAAAATCGGTCTAAAACTTTAACTATCCATTGGACGATTTCTGCATATTGCACCACAATCCGCCCAGTAGCTCAACAGTTATTGAAGTAAAACTAAAAACTTCACATACAATTCTTTGCACCATAACTTCAAAACCGTTTGGAAAAAATTTAATTAGTTTGTCGTTATCCTGTCGCTTGCGATCATTTTAATTTAAGGGCTCGATGTGCTAATTGTACCTCCGAATCTTCGTGATTGTAGGCATAAAAAAGGGAATTTTATATAGATATAAGAATTATAGCCAAATGTTGACCGATTGTAACAAAATTTTACATACTTATACATATTTTGTGGCCGTAGCTATCACAGTTTCTAATTTAATAGCTTTTAACTGGCCTTTGCTACATTTTTTTTTCGGTTTCCGAGAGTATTTTTTGTATGAAAGCTATAGGAATCGGTCTATATTTGACTATATATAGTCAAATATAGACCGATTCCTATAAAATTTGATATACTGAAATGCATAAAACTTCCCCATCCTCAATTTAGTCGTCATATCTATTACAATTGTATTCAATTTATCAGCATTAATGTGATTCCCGGGGCGGGGTTATATGGGAGCTCTAACTAAATGTAAACCGCTTTCGTCCATTTTCAATACACAACTTTTTTAAGATATCCTTTCGTGAAATTTTGTCCCTCTAGCTCTTTTCGATAAGGCGCTATCGTGCTTTTATCTGACGGACAGACGAAAATAAACCCCCTTTTCTTTTTGTATTTTTGTGTTTCCGTAAGTTTTTTATATGGGAGCTATGGTCAAATGGTGACCGATTCTGACAAAATTTTGCACACTGGCTGGTATTGACATAAGACTTCCCTGGTCTAAGTTTAGTGCCCAAAGCTGTTACAGTTTATAATTTATTAACTAAGTGTATTTTAGGTAAAATTAAGGCGGTTTCCGTAAGTTTTTTGTATGGGAGCTATGGTTAAATGTGAACCGATTTCGATGAAATTTTACATGATTTCTAGTGGTTATATTAAACTTATAGATACCAAATTTTATCATCATAGCTATTATAATTTGTCATTTATTAGCAAATAAGCGATCAGCCTAAACGAGGTTATACGGGAGTTATTTTCAAATGTGAACTGATTTTGCACGATTTCAATACCAAAATTTTCTAAGACATAAAGAATATTTCTGCCAAATTTCAGTGACCTATATCCGTTTGTTAAGGTTTTATCGTGCCAACAACAGACAGACAGACGGACAGATAAACAGACAGACAGACGGACAGATAGACAGACAGACATACAGACAGACAGACAGACAGACAGACAGACAGACAGACAGACAGACAGACAGACAGACAGACAGACAAACAGACAGACAGACAGACAGACAGACAGACAGACAGACAGACAGACAGAGAGACAGACAGACAGACAGACAGACAGACAGACAGACAGACAGACAGACAGACAGACAGACAGACAGACAGACAGACAGACAGACAGACAGACAGACAGACAGACAGACAGACAGACAGACAGACAGACAGACAGACAGACAGACAGACATACAGACAGACAGACAGACAGACAGACAGACAGACAGACAGACAGACAGACAGACAGACAGACAGACAAACAGAAAGACAGACAGACAGACAGACAGACAGACAGACAGACAGACAGACAGACAGACAGACATACAGACAGACAGACAGACAGACAGACAGACAGACAGACAGACAGACAGACAGACAGACAGACAGACAGACAGACAGACAGACAGACAGACAGACAGACAGACAGACAGACAGACAGACAGACAGACAGACAGACAGACAGACAGACAGACAGACATACAGACATACAGACAGACATACAGACAGACAGACAGACAGACAGACAGACAGACAGACAGACAGACAGACAGACAGACAAACAGACAAACAGACAGACAGACAGATTTCATATACATACATCTATTTTGGTTGTTGAGCCAATAAGACAAGGGCCGAATAATATTTACTTGCCTAAAACTATGTATATCTTACAAACTAATTGACCGTCGGTTATATCATGAAATAAATATTAAGGGAAGTGCCACTTTCGTGGGTTCTATTCAAGTTCAAATTTTTGAAGGACAGGAATTTATGAAATAGTAATATACTTTTCGCATAAACTTAATTTTGGTTTAAAAATTTTTTTTTCTTTAATATAGAGTTTTTGTCTTTTATTTGAAAACTTTGGATAAAAATTTCTAATTAAATGTATGATTTTAGGCACAAAACTAAATAGCTTAAAAAATTTGTTCAGCTAGCAGAGTTGTACATAATTCTTATTTTAAGTAATTCTTAGGTTCTTTAATAATCCTAAAAATATGCTACAAACATTAGTATATACTTTACAATACATATATATATTCAATCATTTTCAATCGATTTGCTTTGACGCAAAACTCAAAAAAAAAAACTTCAATCAAAAAAAAATTAAAGCTAGAACATTTTTCCCTTTTTTTAGCCATGAAAGTTATATTCAAAAATTTGTTTCTTAAGATTTTTTAGAATTTAAAATATTTCAGCTTTAAAATAAAATGTATTTTCGAATATAACAATATCGGTTTATTTTCTTGACTCGGGACAAAAAGTGATAACGCTCCCAAACTTCACACGTAGAGGCTACATTCCAGCAACCACATTCAACGAAATGTTTAGGTTTTGGAGCATCTCTACTACATTCCGAATATGATGGGAATGGTCCTTGGCGTTTTTTTTACACTTTCAATTTAGTTTCGGGATCTTACATTTGCAGGGATAACTGCCGAGTCGACATCCAGGTATTTTGATGATTGCTCTTGCAGCTGTTATCCGTGGCAGTTTCTGGTGTCTCCTTTCGGGGTCTGCCTTAAATTTGGGCATTATTACCTTATCATGGCAGCAAACAGTCTAAGGTTTAATAAACATATCGGGACAATCATTCCAGTTTTGTTGGTATTTACGATTCAGTTTATCAATTCTTCTGTAATATAAATCATCGAATCGGGGGCAACACATGAAAGCAGGGATCGCCACAACACTCCGGCAAGGGGGTATTTTATTACATCCCTTGTCTATCGGCATTGGTTTCGGTGCTGGTTGCTTTTGCTTCAAGATCACTTTTTTAGTTTTAGAAGGCTTTATCATAAAGCCTTCACCACATGCTGGTATAGGATGTCTACAATTTGGTGGCTTAGACGCTTTTGTACGTCGCTAGATATTAGAGACTCTCTTTGATGCTTTGTTGCCTGATAATAAGATACGATGAGCCCAAGTGCACATGTAAGATCCCGAAACTGAAACAAAAATCTAAAAAAAACTCCCAGCACCATTTCCAACATATTCGGAATGCAGTAGAGATGCTCCAAAGAAAAAATCTTAAGAAAACTATTTTTGAATGTAATTTTCTTCACTAAAAAAAGGGAAAAAAGTTTAAGTCTAAATTTTTTTTGATTGAAGTTTTTTTTTGAGTTTTGCATCAAAGCAAATCGATTGGAAATGATTGAATATTTGTATCGCAAAGTATATATTAATATTTGTAGCATATTTTTAGGTAATTTTGGATCGCAAAGCATATATTAATATTTGTAGCATATTTTTAGGCCTAATTGAATTTTGTAAAATATTTTGATGCTTAGAACTAAAAGATTTGTGAAAAATCTAAAATTTTATTAAATATAAAAGGATTCTTAAAGAATCTAACAATAACTTAAAGTAAGAAATATGTACGGTTCTGCTGGCTGTACAAATTTTTCAAGCCATTTAGTTTTGTGCCTAAAATCATACATTTAATTATAAGTTTATAGCTAAAGCTTAAAAAATAAAGACAAAACTTTATATTAACGACAAGTAAGAAAGTGTTATAGTCGGTCAAAGGTGTTCTTTTTCGTGTATAAAGACAAGTATTTGCAAAATTTTGCCATCACGCAAACATTTCCCCAAAATGTTTATATTTAAGCTATTTCCGTCATTTGGACTTAGATGAGAGCTAGGGTCAAATGTGGAGCGATTATCACGAAATTTAGCAAGTTGATTAAAAATTTCACAAAAATAATGTATGCAACAAATAAACTCCAAATTCTCATTATCTCATTAACGTTTTGGTGAATTTTTGTCACATTTAGTGCGTTTTGATAGAAAAGTTTGTATGGGAGCTAAGATTAAATGTCGACAGATTTCAATGAAATTTGGTACAGTGATTTTGGTTTATATAAGCAGTATAATTTCATGAAAAATATTGATATTTGTGGCCAAAATATCAATTTCGGTAAGTGGGAAAAAAAAATAAAAATAAGTGACCGATTTTAGCGAGTTTCAATAGCCATAGTCCCACTATCAAAAAAAATATCTGTGCCAAATTTCATTAAGTTATCTTTAGACCTGGGGCCAAATTACCGCATTCGATATCGATCGAAAACTCAGACTTTTAAGTGAATATTGTAAAGTATACTTTAGGGATGTTCAAAGATACTTCGCTGCAAAAAGTTTATTGAAATTTGGTATCCATTTTGATTCGTTTTAAAAAATATATATTAGCTGTGTTCCAGAACTACCAATACTGTACAATATTGTACACGTTTTAATCAGAAACTACAGGAAAGTGTTCCTGTACTGAAAAAAATGACTTAATTGTAATTTCTGGTTAAAAATTGTACAATATTGTACAGTATTGGTAGTTCTGGAACACAGCTATTATTCTTTTGGCAAATAACTTCAAAAAAATATAGTAAACTAGTAAATCTTTTAAATAATTTTGACTACCCTTAAAGTATGCTATATAAATGTGTTGAAATTATTGATCGATATCGAATGCCGTAATTTGACCCCTGTACTTTGATTACATGGTTTACATGTGGAGTCCAGCCAGCCAGACTTTTAGACGGACGGACTGACATGGTTAAATCAACTTAGAAAGTTGGTCCAAATTTTCGATGACCCTGAGGCATAATGGAGTTTTTATGCCGTTAATGTGCCGAATTATCTCATCCTTTAGCTCTTGAATTGTTGCTGGCTTATCGATGTACACCTTTTCTTTCAAATAACCCCAAAGAAAAAAGTCCAACGGTGTCAAATCACATGATCTTGGCGGCCAATTGACATAGCCATTGCGTGAGATAACACGGCCATTGAATTTGTTGCGCAAAAGAGCCATTGTTTCGTTAGCTGTGTGGCAAGTGGCACCGTCCTGCTTGAACCACATATCGTCCACATCCATATCCTCCAATTCGGGCCATAAAAAGTTCGTTATCATCTCACGATAGTGAACACCATTCACAGTAACTGCCTGACCGGCCTCATTTTGGAAAAAAAAATACGGCCCAATGATGCCGTCAGCCCATAAACCGCACCAAACAGTCACTCTTTGTGGTTGCATTGGTTTTTCGACAATCACTCTTGGATTCTCATTCGCCCAAATGCGGCAATTCTGTTTATTGACGAATCCATTGAGGTGAAAATGTGACTCATCACTGAAGATGATTTTCTTCGAAAATTGATCATCCACTGTTGCCATTTCTTGCCACCATTCTGCCCATTCACGGCTTTTGGAATGTTCAAGAGGCTTTAGTTCTTGAGCCAATTGCACCTTGTAAGCGTGTAAATGCAAGTCTTTATGCAAAATGTTCATCAACGACGAGCGTGAGAGGTGCAATTGTTGGGCACGACGACGAGTTGAGGTAGACGGCTCTTCAGCCACACTATCGCGAACAGCAGCGTTGTTGGATTATGTATCTTTCCATGGTTTGAGTAAGTCTGAAATAGAGAAATGTCAAATAAAATTCGGAAAAAAACTTGGCGTTTAGGTGTGGTTCACATTCAACATCGGCCCTTACAATTTAACCACCCTTAAGTAAGGCCCTTTTGTTTTTTTTGTGCAATAGGTCAAAAACTAAGCGATTTTAGACATTTTAGTTTTTAGAATTTTTTTCGCTGATGCTTCGTTGAAGCAATCCCAAAATCTATATTTAACGTTTCTTGTAGTTTAAAAGTTATAACGTTTTTTGATTCTCGTGTAAAAAAAAACTAGAAGTGTAGTTACGCCCTTTTGCATTTTAGGTGACGAAATATACTTTACAATACAAATATTCAATAATTTTCAATCGATTTGCTTTGAGGCAAAACTCCAAAAAATCTAATAAAAAAAAAATCGGAACTCAAACATTTTTTCCTTTGTTTATTGAAGAAAATTATACTAAAAAATTTGTTTCTTAAGATTTTTGAAGTTTTAAAATATTTCAGCTTAAAAATAAAACGAATATTCGAATATAAATCAATATTTTTAAGCCTTATCTTAAAAATCTTAATTTATCTTCAACATTGGTTTATTTTCTTGACTCGGGACAAATAGTGATAGCGCGCCCATACCTCACACATCGATGGTACATTCAAGCAACCACATTCAACGGAAGGTTTATCATTTGAAGCATCTCTACTACATTCCGAATATGAGGGGAATGGGGCTTGACGTTTTGTACATTTTAGTTTTAGTTTCCGAATCTTACATTTGCAGGGATAACGACCGGAACGACACCCCGGCATAGTAATACGAAAACACTTATAATGGCCACTCTTGCAGCTGTTATCGCCGCAAGCAGTTTTAGGTCTTTCATTGCGGGGTCTTTTCTTAAATTTGGGCATTATTAGCCGTTCATAGCAGCATATGTTCTTGGGTTTAATAAACATATCGGGACATTCACTCCAGGTTTGTTGGTATTTACAATTAAGTTTATCCGTTCTTCTGTAATATAAACTATCAAAGCGGGGCATGGAAGCAAAGCAGGGATCACCACAACACTCCGCCGAAGGCTGTATTTTAATATAGCGCTGGCCCACCGGTATAGGTTTCGGTGCTGGTTGCTTTTGCTTAACGATCACTTGTTTAGTTTCACAGGGTTTGGTCATAAAGCGTTCTCCACATGCCGGTATAAGATGTTTGCAATCGGGTGGCTTAGTCGCTTTTGTACATTGCTGGATATTAAGGACGCTCTTTAAAGCTTTGTTGTCTGATAATAGGATACGATTAGACCGTGAGCCCAGGATAAGAGGAAGTTTAAAAGATTTTGTTAAAGCCATAAATCTTTTGTCTTGTCTTAAAAGTTTTCTTCAAATTTTTCGTTTTTTTTTTGGAATTTTAAGAAAATTTTACGAAGAATTTTTGAGAAGGATAGTTTTGTTCGAAAAGATAATTTGAAATGAAGAAAATAAAATCGACATTAGAAAATTTTTATTTGACATTTAAAACTTTGGTAGAGTACCCAAGGCGAATTCATTACAGGTGGTGGCAAGCATAGTGTAATAATGAAAGTGATATCAAGAGCCCAGCTGATGAATTCGCCTTGAAATTTTACATACAAAAATTTGACAAAATGTAAGCAAAACTACAAGAACAACATGGGGTTTCATTTTGTCATGTTGTATTTGTTGTATTCTTACCACCACCTGTAATGAATTCGCCTTGGTGGCAAGAATACAACAAATACAACATGACAAAATGAAACCCCATGTTGTTTTTGTAGGTTTGCTTACATTTTGTCAAATTTTTGCTTGATAAATTTCCAGGCGAATTCATCAGCTGGGCTCTTGATATCACTTTCGTAATTACACTATGTTATTACCATAGTCATAGTGAAATAATGAAAGTGATATCAAGAGCCCAGCTGATGAATTCGCCTGGTAATTTAACGAACAAAAATTTGGGTTTCGTCATAGTGTAATAATGAAAGTGATATCAAGAGCCCAGCTGATGAATTCGCCTGGAAATTTAACGAACAAAAATTTGACAAAATGTAAGCAAACCTACAAAAACAACATGGGGTTTCATTTTGTCATGTTGTATTTGTTGTATTCTTGCCACCACCTGTAATGAATTCGCCTTGCTTTCATTATTACACTATGAGAGTACCCTACAATAAGTTTAAATTCAGTAGGTGACGTATTATAAAGAATTAGACACAGCTAAATCATTAAGGAAGTAATAGTCCATCATGGTCGGACTTAAGATGCTATAATCACTGGGAGCTATTTTCATCGATTAATACAAAACCTAGTAGATCGATGATTATATAGGAGGTTATTTTAAGAGATTTAGTCTACTTTTACCTTAGTCAAGTTTGGCTTATCAAGTCTCGAATTTGTATGAGAAAAAACTGACAGAATTAAAATTGAGCAAACCTCAAGTTTACGAAAAATTTTGAAAATTTATATGAAATTTAAGGAAAATAACATGAAAACTGATGTAGAAAATGTTCGTGTGTGAACGAGAATACAGGTTCAAAAGAAATTTAAAGAAAAACTGATCAAGTGAACCTGATTCGTTTGAAATGGGACTTAACACAGAAAATCATGAAATTAAGACAAAGTTCTAAAATACTTTTTTTGAGTTGATAAAGCGTTCTATATATAAGCTTCTAATAAGTTAAATACTGTTATCTGCTACTCTTGAGGCCCTATCCTCCACTGGGAGTCAAGGATAACCGAAGAGGAAGTTTTCGGGTTCTCGAATGATCAATTTGTTTGTATATAGAACTAAAACTGTTCTTGGTTGTAAAGTTAAACCTATCCCGGAATAAACTCACAAATCTTACCTTTATAGCAAAAAATAGATCGTCTGCATATTTTTGCATATTTAGCCTTTAACTTATAATCTATGACATTATTTAATACATACATAATTCCCACGAAATTCCAATTGGAATAAGGGGCACTTCTCTCAGACAATGAGCTGCATCCGATTCTATTTTTGGACTCATTGAAAGTGACTTAGGTTTCAACTCCAGCTCCGAACGGCAAAGGCATAAATTAGAGAAGTTTTACATAGCCTAATACTCAATAACCAGCGACTAGCTGAGTTATGGGGTAAACCGCTTTTTGTTTGCAAATTTATTTTTTCATTTTGGGTCTGGCCGGGGATCGAACTTGGGACCTCTGGTATGCTAGGCGGATGACTAACCTGCTCTACTACGGCAATCCACATTATTTAGTATCAGATTTTTTCTTAATATTTCTTAAAACATCTTAGAATGAGAACTTTTTCTTTTACAATCAAAAAATCGTTTTTTAAACTGCTTTATTGAGATTATCACGTGTTAAAATTGATACAACTTTTTTTAAATTCAAACTTATTAAATACAACTCAGTTCGAATTAAAGGCTAAAATCCCAGCTTTACAATGATATATAAATCATGTGCATATATTAGCATATCGTGACATAAAATGCAAAAGGGCCTAACTACACTTCTACGTTTTTTTACACTAGAAGCAAAAAACATTATAACTTTTAAACTACAAGAAACATTTAATCCAAATTTTGGAATTGGATCAACTAAGCATCAGCGAAAAAAAAATCTAAAAAATAAAATAGTAAAAAACTAAAAGGCTTAACTACAACTTAAATATTTTCTTGTAAAGGTAATAACAATATTAATAAAAAATACGAAACAACCGGCTGTGCTGTCGTTCCAAACTTTTAAGTCGGCTTTTAAACAACCCCTCGACTGACTGTTGACCGGACTTTTTTGCGAAATGAAGCCATATCTCATCCATTGTCATAGAAAGAAATTGAAATTTTACGATAAAGCAGCTCTAAATATGGCTCAGAATCTTGAGTTCCATTTGAGACGTTTATAAAATCGAAAGAAACCTATTTTGATCTTTTGAATACCCTGTTCTGACAAAACTTTGCGAAACTAAACAAGTGATCATGAAGCAAATGCAACCAGCACCGAAACCAATGCCGGCAGACAAGGGATGTAATAAAATACCCCCTTTTCCGGAGTGTTGTGTTGATTTCAGCTTTCATGCCTTGCCCAGCTTCGACGTTTTACATTACAGAAGAACGGATAAACTAAATCGTAAATAAAAACAAACCTGGAATGATTGTTCCGATATGTTTATTAAAACTTAGGCTGTTTGCTGCCATGATAAGGTAATAAAGCCCAAATTTAAGGCAGACCCCGCAATGAGACACCAAAAAATGCTACCGATAACAGCTGCAAGAGCGGTCATCAAAATGCCTGGATGTCGTCTCGGCAGTTATCCCTACAAATGCAAGATCCCGAAACTAAATTTGAAGTGTAAAAAACGACAACCACCATTTAAATAATATTCGGAATGTAGTAGAGATGCCCCAAAACCTAAACATTCCATTGAATTTGGTTGCTGGAATGTAGCCTCTATGTGTGAAGTATGGGAGCGCTATCACTTTTTGTCCCGAGTCAAGATAATAAACCAATATTGTTATATTCGAAAATACATTTTATTTTAAAGCTGAAATATTTTAAAACTTCAAAAATCTTAAGAAACAAAATTTTGAATATAGCGTTCATGGCTAAAAAAAGGGAAAAATGTTCTAGCTTTAATTTTTTTTGACTGAAGTTTTTTTTTGAGTTTTGCGTCAAAGCAAATCGATTGAAAATGATTGAATATTTGTATTGGAAAGTAAATATTAATATTTGTGGCATACTTTTAGGCCTAATTGAAGTTTGTAAAATATTTTAATGCTTAGAACTAAAAGATTTGTGAAAAATCTAAAATTTTGGTTAATATAAAAGAATTCTTAAAGAATCAAACAATTACTTCAAATAAGAACTATGCCCAATTCTTCGGACTGAACAAATGTTTCAAGCTATTTCGTTTTGTGCCTAAAATCATGCATTTAGTTACAAATTTTCAACTAAAACTTTAAAATAAAAGACGAAAACTCTGTATTAAAGAGAAATACCTTTGGAAGTTTCAAATTGGAACAAAGAATTTTTTTCTTAAACCAAATACTTTTCGTATAAACTAAAAAAGATATACAAAGAACCTTTTCTCCTTCACTATCTTATAAATCCCTTTCCTTCAAAATTTGGAACTTATATATAACCAATTGTCAATTAATTTGAAAGATATTATAGTTTTAGTCAAGTAAACACTTTTTAGACCCTGCCTTAGAAAATATTGACATTTTCGGTCAATTAGTTATAGGTTTTTTGTGAAACAGCTTTTGATAGTCTGAAAGTACTTCGCTTGATAAATATGATATAGGGAAATTGGAAAGCTGTAGGTCGATATTGCAACTTAAACTTAGAAACATATCCTAATTCAAAAAGTATTGTCATGTTAAACATTACTCAGACTCAGCAAAAGAAAGATCAAACATTGGTAAAGGTTGCTGAGTTTAAACGAGGCGAAATACGCGCCAAAAAGCAGTTACTGAGGAAAGAGGCTGATGTAACAAAACAATTTTGTCTATTGAAAAATGTATATTTGATAGATTTTTCTATAGAAAAATGTATCTTTGATAGATTTTTGTATAGAAAAATGTATCTTTGATAGATTTTTGTATAGAAAAATGTATCTTTGATAGATTTTTGTATAGAAAAATGTATCTTTGATAGATTTTTGTATAGAAAAATGTATCTTTGATAGATTTTTGTATAGAAAAATGTATCTTTGATAGATTTTTGTATAGAAAAATGTATCTTTGATAGATTTTTGTATAGAAAAATGTATCTTTGATAGATTTTTGTATAGAAAAATGTATCTTTGATAGATTTTTCTATAGAAAAATGTATCTTTGATAGATTTTTCTATAGAAAAATGTATCTTTGATAGATTTTTCTATAGAAAAATGTATCTTTGATAGATTTTTCTATAGAAAAATGTATCTTTGATAGATTTTTCTATAGAAAAATGTATCTTTGATAGATTTTTCTATAGCAAAATGTATCTTTGATAGATTTTTCTATAGAAAAATGTATCTTTGATAGATTTTTCTATAGAAAAATGTATCTTTGATAGATTTTTCTATAGAAAAATGTATCTTTGATAGATTTTTCTATAGAAAAATGTATCTTTGATAGATTTTTCTATAGAAAAATGTATCTTTGATAGATTTTTCTATAGAAAAATGTATCTTTGATAGATTTTTCTATAGAAAAATGTATCTTTGATAGATTTTTCTATAGAAAAATGTATCTTTGATAGATTTTTCTATAGAAAAATGTATCTTTGATAGATTTTTCTATAGAAAAATGTATCTTTGATAGATTTTTCTATAGAAAAATGTATCTTTGATAGATTTTTCTATAGAAAAATGTATCTTTGATAGATTTTTCTATAGAAAAATGTATCTTTGATAGATTTTTCTATAGAAAAATGTATCTTTGATAGATTTTTCTATAGAAAAATGTATCTTTGATAGATTTTTCTATAGAAAAATGTATCTTTGATAGATTTTTCTATAGAAAAATGTATCTTTGATAGATTTTTCTATAGAAAAATGTATCTTTGATAGATTTTTCTATAGAAAAATGTATCTTTGATAGATTTTTCTATAGAAAAATGTATCTTTGATAGATTTTTCTATAGAAAAATGTATCTTTGATAGATTTTTCTATAGAAAAATGTATCTTTGATAGATTTTTCTATATAAAAATGTATCTTTGATATATTTTTCCATGGAAAAATGTATCTTTGTTGGATTTTTCTATAGAAAAATGTATCTTTGTTAGATTTTTCAATAGAAAAATGTATCTTTGATAGATTTTTCTATAGAAAAATGTATCTTTGATATATTTTTTTATAGAAAAATGTATCTTTGATTGATTTTTCTATAGGAAAATGTATCTTTGACAGATTTTTCTATAGAAAAATGTATCTTTGATAGATTTTTCTATAGAAAAATGTATCTTTGATATTTTTCTATAGAAAAATGTATCTTTGATAGATTTTTCTATAGAAAAATGTATCTTTGATAGATTTTTCTACAGAAAAATGTATCTTTGATAGATTTTTCTATAGAAAAATGTATCTTTGATAGATTTTTCTATAGAAAAATGTATCTTTGATAGATTTTTCTATAGAAAAATGTATCTTTGATAGATTTTTCTATAGAAAAATGTATTTTTGATAGATTTTTCTATAGAAAAATGTATTTTTGATAGATTTTTCTATAGAAAAATGTATTTTTGATAGATTTTTCTATAGAAAAATGTATCTTTGATAGATTTTTCTATAGAAAAATGTATCTTTGATAGATTTTTCTATAGAAAAATGTATATTAGATAGATTTTGCTATACAAAAATGTATCTTTAATAGATTTTTCTATAGAAGAATGTATCTTTGATAGATTTTTCTATAAAAAAGTGTATCTTTGATAGATTTTTCTATAGAAAAATGTATCTTTGATAGATTTTTCTA
Organism: Stomorhina lunata; assembly: GCA_933228675.1. Lineage (NCBI taxonomy): Eukaryota > Metazoa > Arthropoda > Insecta > Diptera > Rhiniidae > Stomorhina > Stomorhina lunata. The sequence continues at coordinate 105,533,482 of OW121742.1, forward strand.
TAGAAAAATGTATCTTTGATAGATTTTTCTATAGAAAAATGTATCTTTGATAGATTTTTCTATAGAAAAATGTATCTTTGATAGATTTTTCTATAGAAAAATGTATCTTTGATAGATTTTTCTATAGAAAAATGTATCTTTGATAGATTTTTCTATAGAAAAATGTATCTTTGATAGATTTTTCTATAGAAAAATGTATCTTTGATAGATTTTTCTATAGAAAAATGTATCTTTGATATATTTTTTTATAGAAAAATGTATCTTTGATAGATTTTTCTATAGAAAAATGTATCTTTGATAGATTTTTCTATAGACAAATGTATCTTTGATAGATTTTTCTATAGAAAAATGTATCTTTGATAGATTTTTCTATAGAAAAATGTATATTTGATAGATTTTTTTATAGAAAAATGTATCTTTGATAGATTTTTCTATAGAAAAATGTATCTTTGATAGATTTTTCTATATAAAAATGTATCTTTGATATATTTTTCTATAGAAAATGTATCTTTGTTGGATTTTTCTATAGAAAAATGTATCTTTGTTAGATTTTTCAATAGAAAAATGTATCTTTGATAGATTTTTCTATAGAAAAATGTATCTTTGATAGATTTTTCTATAGAAAAATGTATCTTTGATAGATTTTTCAATAAAAATATATTTCTTTTTTGGATTTTTCTATAAAAAAATGTATCTTTGTTAGATTTTTCTATAGAAAAATGTATCTTTGTTAGATTTTTCCATAGAAAAATGTATCTTTGTTACATTTTTCTATAGAAAGTTGGATCTTTGATGGATTTTTCTATAGAAAAATGTATCTTTGCTGGATTTTTCTATAGAAAAATTTATTTTTGTTGGATTTTTCTATAGAAAAATGTATCTTTGTTGGACTTTTCTATAGAAAAATGTTTCTTTGATCGATTTTTTTATATGAAAAAAACGTCATACACCCCACTGTGCATTCTATTGAAACGTTTTTTTATTCAGTTCCTTTTGTTTTTGCTCTACAATTTTTAGCGTAACAACGGAATATAGTATGAAATACTAGTCTTTATAAAATACCTTAAAAGCAATATCCAGCGACAACCAGCTGTGTTTCAAATAAAAAATAAAACAGTTGTTGCGAATTATGAATATTTTTTTTTTTCGTATTTCAATTTCATTTAAGTCCAAACTATTTGTCCGAAACTCTAATAGTACAACAAATGTGCAAAAAAATGATTGTTATTTTCTTATCAGTACTTAAACGGTAAAGCTATTGTTTGGATACTTTTAAATAATATACAAATATCGTGTATATATGGTAGAAACGACAAAAAAGAAGAAGCATTTTGGAAACAATGCGAATAAAAAAAAGTTTTGAAATCTACACATTCACCGCATAAATGCCGGCTATATTAGTCACAAAACTCAATCACATGCTTTTAGGGTATTAAAAATTCAAAAGTCAAAAGTTTTTTTTTTTTTTCTTTTTGGAGTAAAACAATGAATGAAATTTGCTACTTTTGGCTAAAAGTGCGTTTACACTAAGGCGAAATCTAGATTATAAGAAATTTTGAGGAAAATAGAAAATATAACTAAATTTAGAAGATTTGTTAAAATTCATTATATAAATCTTTGACCAACTTATATGAATTTTATTTCAAAATCTGAAAGATATAAAACTTTGTGCCAGTGTAAACCCCTAAAAGTCATACATATTTCCTATACTATTGTTGTTTAGTTGTATTTTTTCTAATATGATTTTTTTTCGCTATTTGTTTATGCAAGAAGTAGCTTAAAATTTGACATTCGGTAGTGATAAAATGAAATGTTTTCATTTTGTTTCCATGTTCATATTCCCACGGGTAACGACAAAAATATATATGATTTGTATGCAAAGAACGCCTGCATCTATTAGTATAGGCCAGATGTTTTAGAGAAGTTTAACGCTTATTACATAAAGTTAAATGCTTGATTTTTTGCTCAAAATATAAACTAAATGAAGGTAGATTTTAGAAAAGTTTCAATACTTTTTCAATCTGAAAAACTTAGGGGTCAAATCGCCGCATTCGATATCGATCGAAAAAGTTTGATAAAATGACTTACATTTCGATCAATATCGAAAGCGGTAATTTGGCCAATTTCGTTTCTTTTACATCGACGGCGTGTTACTGCTGTATGCTTACTGCCGATGGATAAAAGCTTTGGTATTGGTATTTTTATAGGAAATTTTTCAAAAATTTATTATTTCTATGTAAAATTTTTCAAAAATTTCTTATTTTTATAGGAAATTTTTCAAAAATTTCTTATTTTTATAAGAAATTTTTCAAAAATTTCTTATCTTTATAGGAAATTTTTCAAAAGTTTCTTATCTTTATAGGAAATTTTTCAAAAATTTCATATCTTTATAGGAAATTTTTCAAAAATTTCTTATTTTTATAAGAAATTTTTCAAAAATTTCTTATTTTTATAAGAAATTTTTCAAAAATTTCTTATTTTTATAGGAAAATTTTCAAAAACTTCTTATTTTTATAGGAAATTTTTCAAAAATTTCTTATTTTTATAGGAAATATTTCAAAAATTTCTTATATTTATAGGAAATTTTTCAAAAATGTCTTATTTTTATAGGAAATTTTTCAAAAATTTCCAATTTTTATAGGAAATTTTTCAAAAATTTCTTATTCTTATAGGAAATTTTTCAATAATTTCTTATTTTTATAGGAAATTTGTCAAAAATTTCTTATTTTTATAGGAAATTTTTCAAAAATTTCTTATTTTTATAGGAAATTTTTCAAAAATTTCTTATTTTTATAGGAAATTTTTCAAAAATTTCTTATTTTTATAGGAAATTTTTCAAAAATTTCTTATTTTTATAGGAAATTTTTCAAAAATTTCTTATTTTTAAAAGAAATTTTTCAAAAATTTCTTATTTTTATAGGAAATTTTTCAAAAATTTCTTATTTTTACAGGAAACTTTTCAAAAATTTATTATTTTTATAGGAAATTTTTCAAAAATTTCTTATTATTATAGGAAATTTTTCAAAAATTTCTTATTTTTATAGGAAATTTTTCAAAAATTTCTTATTTTTATAGGAAATTTTTCAAAAATTTCTTATTTTTATAGGAAATTTTTCAAAAATTTCTTATTTTTATAGGAAATTTTTCAAAAATTTCTTATTTTTATAGGAAATTTTTCAAAAATTTCTTATTTTTATATTAAATTTTATAAAAATTTTTTATTTTAATAGGAAATTTTTTAAAAATTTCTTATTTTTATAGGAAATCTTTCAAAAATTTCTCATTTTTATAGGAAATTTTTCAAAAATTTCTTATTTTCATAGGAAGTTTTTCAAAAATTTCTCATTTTTATAGGAAATTTTTCAAAAATTTCTTATTTTTATAGAAAATTTTCAAAAATTTCTTATTTTTATAGAAAGTTTTTAAAAAATTTCTTATTTTTAAAGGAAATCTTTCAAAAATTTCTTATTTTTACAGGAAATTTTTAAAAAATTTCTTATTTTTATAGGAAATTTTTAAAAAATTTCTTATTTTTATACGAAATTTTTCAAAAATTTCTTATTTTTATAGGAAATATTTCAAAAATTTCTTATTTTTATAGAAAATTTTTCAAAAATTTCTTATTTTTATAGGAATTTTTTTTTTTAAATTTCTTTTTTTTATAGGAAATTTTTTCAAAATTTTTTTATTTTTATAGGAAATTTTTTAAAAATTTCTTATTTTTATAGAAAGTATTTAAAAAACTATATTATTTTTATCGGAAATTTTTCAAAAATTTTCTATTTTTATAGGAAATTTTTAAAAATTTCTTATTTTTATATTAAATTTAAAAAAAATTCTTATTTTTATAGGAAATTTTTGAAGAATTTCTTATTTGTATAGGAAATTTTTAAAAAATTTCTTATTTTTATAGGAAATTTTTCAAAAATTTCTTATTTTTATAGGAAATTTTTCAAAAATTTCTTATTTTTATAGGAAAACTTTCAAAAATTTCTTATTTTTATAGGAAAATTTTTCAAAACTTTCTTATTTTCATAGGAAATTTTCCAAAAATTTCTTATTTTTATAGGAAATTTTTCAAAAATTTCTTATTTTTATAGGAAATTTTTTTTTAAATTTCTTTTTTTTATAGGAAATTTTTTCAAAATTTTTTTATTTTTATAGGAAATTTTTTAAAAATTTCTTATTTTTATAGAAAGTATTTAAAAAACTATCTTATTTTTATAGGAAATTTTTCAAAAATTTTCTATTTTTATAGGAAATTTTTAAAAATTTCTTATTTTTATATTAAATTTTTAAAAAAATTCTTATTTTTATAGGAAATTTTTGAAAAATTTCTTATTTGTATAGGAAATTTTTAAAAAATTTCTTATTTTTATAGGAAATTCTTAAAAAATTTCTTATTTTTATAGGAATTTTTTTAAAAATTTCTTATTTTTATAGGAATATTTTTCAAAAATTTCGTATTTTTATAGGAAATTTTTTAAAAATTTCTTATTTTTATAGGAAATTTTTCAAAAATTTCTTATTTTTATAGGAAATTTTTTAAAAAATTTCTTATTGTATAGAAAGTATTTGAAAAAATATGTTATTTTAATAGGCAATTTTTCAAAAATTTCTTATTTTTATAGGAAATTTTTCAAAAATTTCTTATTTTAAAAGGAAATTTTTCAAAAATTTCGTATTTTTATAGGAAATTTTTCAAAAATTTCTTATTTTTATAGGAATTTTTTCAAAAATTTCTTATTTTTATAGGAATTTTTCAAAAATTTCTTATTTCTGTAGGAAAATTTTGAAATGAGTGATGTCCGTCTGTCTATCCGTATGTCTGTTGTCGGCACGATAAATCCTTTACGAAAGGATATAGGTCACTAAAATTCGTCATAATAATTCTTCATTTCTTGGAAAATTTTGGTATTGAAATCATGCAAAATCGGATCACATTTGACCATAGGTCCGGTATAACCTAGTCTGGCCTAATCGCTTATTTGCTAATAAATAACAAATTATAACAACTATGATGATACAATTTGTTACATAGAAGTTCTACATAAGTACTAGACAGCATATAAAATTTGATCCAAATGGGTTCACATTTAACCATAGCACCCATACAAAAAACTTACGGAAACAGCCTAAATTCCACCTAAAATACACTTAAATACCAATAAATAATAAACTGTAATAGCTTTGCAATCTAAATTTAGTACAAGGAAGTCTTATGTCAATGCCAATGAGTGTGCAAAATGTTGTCACAATCGGTCACCATTTGACCATAGCTCCCATATAAACAACTTACGGAAACACAAAAATACAAAAAGAAAAGGGGGTTTATATCCCTCTGTCCGTCCGATAAAAGCGCGATAGCGCCTTAACGAAAAAAGCTAGAGGGACAAAATTTTACAAAAGTATTTCTCATATTTTGATAAAGTTGAGTATTGAAAATGGACAAATTCGGTTTACATTTTAATAGCTTTTAACTCCCGCTTTAGTGGTTTCCGGGAGTGGTTTTTATACGAAAGCTATAGTCAAATATAGACCGATTCCTATAAAATTTGATATACTAACCAATAGTTGCATAAAACTTCCCTATTCTAAATTTAGTCGTCATAACTATTACAATTGTATTCAATTTATCAGCATTCATGTGTTTCCCGGGGCTGGGTTATATGGGAGCTCTCAGAGCTCGGTCTATATTTGACTATAGCTTTCGTATAAAAACCACTGGCGGAAACCACTAAAGCGGGAGTTAAAAGCTATTAAATTATAAACTATGACAGCTATGGCAACCACGTTTTGCATAGATAAGCTTTATGTAAATACCAGCCAGTGTATAAAATTTTCCGACAATCGGTCAACATTTCGCTATAGTTCTTAAATATATATAACATCTTTATTTAATACCCACCACCAAAAACGGGGGGTATTTTGAGATTGTCATTCCATTTGTAAAAAAAGTTTTCTTGTCTAATGTAAATTATTGTTTTTCTCTGCCACCCAAATAATGTCCAATGTTGATCTACATAATAGTTCATCGTCATGATCGATCATTTATCAGCGCATGGTATCACTTCAATGCCTTAAGCAGAGCTGCCAGAAACTTTTCGTGAAAAATCGGCATATTTTTCCAAAAAAATCGGCATATTTTTCCAAAAAAAAATCGGCATATTTTTCCAAAAAAATCGGCATTATTGGCAGTAAATTTCTAGAAATCGGCAAAACATCGGAAGTGTCAAAAATATATCACAAATATAGCAGAATATTCAACAAATTTTCATTGAAATTTTTTTATAGCACAAACTTTTATTGAAAATTTTTCTGTAAAACAAATTTCTTATTGAAAATTTTTCTAGAAGAAAAAGTCTTATTGAAAATATCTCTAAATAAAAAATTTTATATTAAAAATTCTTCTTGACTAAAAATGTTTATGAAAAAATTTCCATACAAAAAATTTTTTATGGAAAATTTTTGGATAAAATTTTTCCATAAAAAAAATTTTATGTAGAAAATTTTTCCATACAAAAAATTTTATGTACAAAATTTTTCTATACAAAAAATTTTATATGGCAAATGTTTCTATTTAAAAAATTACACATGAAAAATTCTTCTTTACAAAAAATTTTGTATAGGGAAGTTTTGGAAAGAAAATATTTTAAATGGAAAATTTCACTGCAGAAAAAAAAATTTAAATATATTTTTTTTATAGAAAAAAGTCTATATTGAAAATTTTTCGGCGGAAACAATTTTAAATTGAAAATTTTAAATGGAAAATTTTTCAATAGAAAAAAAATTACATAGAAATGTTTTTGTAGAAAAATTTTATATAGCGCAATTTTTTTATTAAAAAATTTTTTCGTTACCAAATTTTGACTCTGTAAATTCCAAGCGGAATTATTGAAAACTTATATCGGAAATATTGAAAACTTAAACTTATACTGTTAAAATTTTAAAGTAAGGTTGGTTTTCGATATTATCTTAAAAATCGCCAATTTTCTAACCAAAATCTGCATATCGGCACTTTACTATTTTTTAGGTCAAAAATCGCCAAAATGCCGGCAAATCTGGCAGGCCTGACCCTCAGCTAGAGTTGGGAGTTTAGATCTTTTGTTTCTTAATCCTAGGAAATGGTGAAACATTTAAACAGTAACAAGCTTGAAGATGAATAAGCATGAGATTTAAAAAGTAAAGGCGCCCAAGGGTTATTGAAGACTGGACATTTCTGCTTTTGTTTCATGTTCAAATTTAGGTTAAGCTTTAGGTTCGGTTAAACAATTATTTTAAATCAAAGAGATATTGATAAAAAAAAATTTTTTTGTTAACAAAAAATACTATGAATCATTGTTTGCTTTTATATGCCCCAGAATTTTTGTCCAAACTTCAGGCATTTTCGAATCAATACAATTGGCTACAGTTGGAATGTTTTAATTTTGAAACAAGTGTTTTTTTATGAATATTTATATACTATTTCCTGTATTCACATTCTATGAATTTTTTGGAATTCTAAATATTGTGAAAGTTTTCAGAAAAATGCATGCATTTTCAGTCGTAACAGTTTCACTTTTAAATGTAATTCAATTGGGCCAAAAATATCAGAAATAAAAAAATTGTAAATTTTAAAAATTCTTTAAATTCGTGAGAACAATAAATCGATAAAAGTAGAACGGACAGATGTTATAGGTAAAATACTCAATGCAAACAAAAAAAAATTAAAAGAAATGTGAACAGGGTCACTTTTGCTGGAAAAACGTATGAGAGTGGGAGTGTGAACAAAGAAACATTAGAAATTTTAATTAATTTCCAATTAATTTAAGAGCCAACTTAATTTTTATTTTTTTGTATGACTTTGAAAAATTTCCTTACTTTATTAGTTTTTCATAGAAATCCAAATATTAGCTTTAATATTGAAAAAATGACCTTTGGATTTCCAGGAAATTTTATTACTATTTACATATTTTGTATTTTATTTTCTGAGCAGAAAAGTTTTTTTTGGATTGTTTGCAAAAATTATTAACTTTTGTATAATTTAAATATTTTTCTATAATATCTAGGAATTTGCAAAATAAATATTTAGTTTAAGAATTTTTTGTTTCTCTGCACTGAAGCGTCACAACAAGTCAGGTGTTTTGAAGGTTAAGGCTTTGTTGCATTTTTGTGCAAATAAACTTCTGGGAAATACCCTCTTTTAATGTTGCTATTATTTAAATGACTGTTCTAATAATACGATACTTTTAACACATTTTAATCTAAATAATTTCATCATATTATTATATTGCTATTTCCTGTCTAAATGACAAATTAAACAAAAGGGGAATAATTTAGAGTAAACATGTTAAGAATTTCTAGAAAGTAAATAAAATACCTTTGAAATGATATCAATATTTAAATGGAAATTCTAAACTTAAGTAAATCTAACAAGGGATAGTAGAACAGAACAGAACAGAACTAGAACAGAACTGGAACAGAACTAGAACAGAACTAGAACTAGAACAGAACTAGAACAGAACTAGAACAGAACTAGAACAGAACTAGAACAGAACTAGAACAGAACTAGAACAGAACTAGAACAGAACTAGAACAGAACTAGAACAGAATTAGAACAGAACTAGAACAGAACTAGAACAGAACTAGAACAGAACTAGAACAGAACTAGAACACAACTAGAACAGAACTAGAACAGAACTAGAACAGAACTAGAACAGAACTAGAACAGAACCAGAACAGAACCAGAACAGAACTAGAACAGAACTAGAACAGAACTAGAACAGAACTAGAACAGAACTAGAACAGAACTAGAACAGAACTAGAACAGAACTAGAACAGAACTAGAACAGAACTAGAACAGAACTAGAACAGAACTGGAACAGAACTAGAACAGAACTAGAACAGAACTAGAACAGAACTAGAACAGAACTAGAACAGAACTAGAACAGAACTAGAACAGAACTAGAACAGAACTAGAACAGAACTAGAACAGAACTAGAACAGAACTAGAACAGAACTAGAACAGAACTAGAACAGAACTAGAACAGAACTAGAACAGAATTAGAACAGAACTAGAACAGAACTAGAACAGAACTAGAACAGAACTAGAACAGAACTAGAACAGAACTAGAACAGAACTAGAACAGAACTAGAACAGAACTAGAACAGAACTAGAACAGAACTAGAACAGAACTAGAACAGAACTAGAACAGAACTAGAACAGAACTAGAACAGAACTAGAACAGAACTAGAACAGAACTAGAACAGAACTAGAACAGAACTAGAACAGAACTAGAACAGAACTAGAACAGAACTAGAACAGAACTAGAACAGAACTAGAACAGAACTAGAACAGAACTAGAACAGAACTAGAACAGAACTAGAACAGAACTAGAACAGAACTAGAACAGAACTAGAACAGAACTAGAACAGAACTAGAACAGAACTAGAACAGAACTAGAACAGAACTAGAACAGAACTAGAACAGAACTAGAACAGAACTAGAACAGAACTAGAACAGAACTAGAACAGAACTAGAACAGAACTAGAACAGAACTAGAACAGAACTAGAACAGAACTAGAACAGAACTAGAACAGAACTAGAACAGAACTAGAACAGAACTAGAACAGAACTAGAACAGAACTAGAACAGAACTAGAACAGAACTAGAACAGAACTAGAACAGAACTAGAACAGAACTAGAACAGAACTAGAACAGAACTAGAACAGAACTAGAACAGAACTAGAACAGAACTAGAACAGAACTAGAACAGAACTAGAACAGAACTAGAACAGAACTAGAACAGAACTAGAACAGAACTAGAACAGAACTAGAACAGAACTAGAACAGAACTAGAACAGAACTAGAACAGAACTAGAACAGAACTAGAACAGAACTAGAACAGAACTAGAACAGAACTAGAACAGAACTAGAACAGAACTAGAACAGAACTAGAACAGAACTAGAACAGAATTAGAACAGAACTAGAACAGAACTAGAACAGAACTAGAACTGAACTAGAACTGAACTAGAACAGAACTAGAACAGAACTAGAACAGAACTAGAACAGAACTAGAACAGAACTAGAACAGAACTAGAACTGAACTAGAACTGAACTAGAACTGAACTAAAACTGAACTAAAACTGAACTAGAACTGAACTAGAACTGAACTAGAACTGAACTAGAACTGAACTAGAACTGAACTAGAACTGAACTAGAACTGAACTAGAACTGAACTAGAACTGAACTAGAACTGAACTAGAACTGAACTAGAACTGAACTAGAACTGAACTAGAACTGAACTAGAACTGAACAAGAACTGAACTAGAACTGAACTAGAACTGAACTAGAACTGAACTAGAACTGAACTAGAACTGAACTAGAACTGAACTAGAACTGAACTAGAACTGAACTAGAACTGAACTAGAACTGAACTAGAACTGAACTAGAACTGAACTAGAACTGAACTAGAACTGAACTAGAACTGAACTAGAACTGAACTAGAACTGAACTAGAACTGAACTAGAACTGAACTAGAACTGAACTAGAACTGAACTAGAACTGAACTAGAACTGAACTAGAACTGAACTAGAACTGAACTAGAACTGAACTAGAACAGAACTAGAACAGAACTAGAACAGAACTAGAACAGAACTAGAACAGAACTAGAACAGAACTAGAACAGAACTAGAACAGAACTAGAACAGAACTAGAACAGAACTAGAACAGAACTAGAACAGAACTAGAACAGAACTAGAACAGAACTAGAACAGAACTAGAACAGAACTAGAACAGAACTAGAACAGAACTAGAACAGAACTAGAACAGAACTAGAACAGAACTAGAACAGAACTAGAACAGAACTAGAACAGAACTAGAACAGAACTAGAACAGAACTAGAACAGAACTAGAACAGAACTAGAACAGAACTAGAACAGAACTAGAACAGAACTAGAACAGAACTAGAACAGAACTAGAACAGAACTAGAACAGAACTAGAACAGAACTAGAACAGAACTAGAACAGAACTAGAACAGAACTAGAACAGAACTAGAACAGAACTAGAACAGAACTAGAACAGAACTAGAACAGAACTAGAACAGAACTAGAACAGAACTAGAACAGAACTAGAACAGAACTAGAACAGAACTAGAACAGAACTAGAACAGAACTAGAACAGAACTAGAACAGAACTAGAACAGAACTAGAACAGAACTAGAACAGAACTAGAACAGAACTAGAACAGAACTAGAACAGAACTAGAACAGAACTAGAACAGAACTAGAACAGAACTAGAACAGAACTAGAACAGAACTAGAACAGAACTAGAACAGAACTAGAACAGAACTAGAACAGAACTAGAACAGAACTAGAACAGAACTAGAACAGAACTAGAACAGAACTAGAACAGAACTAGAACAGAACTAGAACAGAACTAGAACAGAACTAGAACAGAACTAGAACAGAACTAGAACAGAACTAGAACAGAACTAGAACAGAACTAGAACAGAACTAGAACAGAACTAGAACAGAACTAGAACAGAACTAGAACAGAATTAGAAGAGAACTAGAACAGAACTAGAACAGAACTAGAACTGAACTAGAACTGAACTAGAACAGAACTAGAACAGAACTAGAACAGAACTAGAACAGAACTAGAACAGAACTAGAACAGAACTAGAACTGAACTAGAACTGAACTAGAACTGAACTAAAACTGAACTAAAACTGAACTAGAACTGAACTAGAACTGAACTAGAACTGAACTAGAACTGAACTAGAACTGAACTAGAACTGAACTAGAACTGAACTAGAACTGAACTAGAACTGAACTAGAACTGAACTAGAACTGAACTAGAACTGAACTAGAACTGAACTAGAACTGAACTAGAACTGAACTAGAACTGAACTAGAACTGAACTAGAACTGAACTAGAACTGAACTAGAACTGAACTAGAACTGAACTAGAACTGAACTAGAACTGAACTAGAACTGAACTAGAACTGAACAAGAACTGAACTAGAACTGAACTAGAACTGAACTAGAACTGAACTAGAACTGAACTAGAACTGAACTAGAACTGAACTAGAACTGAACTAGAACTGAACTAGAACTGAACTAGAACTGAACTAGAACTGAACTAGAACTGAACTAGAACTGAACTAGAACTGAACTAGAACTGAACTAGAACTGAACTAGAACTGAACTAGAACTGAACTAGAACTGAACTAGAACTGAACTAGAACTGAACTAGAACAGAACTAGAACAGAACTAGAACAGAACTAGAACAGAACTAGAACAGAACTAGAACAGAACTAGAACAGAACTAGAACAGAACTAGAACAGAACTAGAACAGAACTAGAACAGAACTAGAACAGAACTAGAACAGAACTTGAACAGAACTAGAACAGAACTAGAACAGAACTAGAACAGAACTAGAACAGAACTAGAACAGAACTAGAACAGAACTAGAACAGAACTAGAACAGAACTAGAACAGAACTAGAACAGAACTAGAACAGAACTAGAACAGAACTAGAACAGAACTAGAACAGAACTAGAACAGAACTAGAACAGAAATAGAACAGAACTAGAACAGAACTAGAACAGAACTAGAACAGAACTAGAACAGAACTAGAACAGAACTAGAACAGAACTAGAACAGAACTAGAACAGAACTAGAACAGAACTAGAACAGAACTAGAACAGAACTAGAACAGAACTAGAACAGAACTAGAACAGAACTAGAACAGAACTAGAACAGAACTAGAACAGAACTAGAACAGAACTAGAACAGAACTAGAACAGAACTAGAACAGAACTAGAACAGAACTAGAACAGAACTAGAACAGAACTAGAACAGAACTAGAACAGAACTAGAACAGAACTAGAACAGAACTAGAACAGAACTAGAACAGAACTAGAACAGAACTAGAACAGAACTAGAACAGAACTAGAACAGAACTAGAACAGAACTAGAACAGAACTAGAACAGAACTAGAACAGAACTAGAACAGAACTAGAACAGAACTAGAACAGAACTAGAACAGAACTAGAACAGAACTAGAACAGAACTAGAACAGAACTAGAACAGAACTAGAACAGAACTAGAACAGAACTAGAACAGAACTAGAACAGAACTAGAACAGAACTAGAACAGAACTAGAACAGAACTAGAACAGAACTAGAACAGAACTAGAACAGAACTAGAACAGAACTAGAACAGAACTAGAACAGAACTAGAACAGAACTAGAACAGAACTAGAACAGAACTAGAACAGAACTAGAACAGAACTAGAACAGAACTAGAACAGAACTAGAACAGAACTAGAACAGAACTAGAACAGAACTAGAACAGAACTAGAACAGAACTAGAACAGAACTAGAACAGAACTAGAACAGAACTAGAACAGAACTAGAACAGAACTAGAACAGAACTAGAACAGAACTAGAACAGAACTAGAACAGAACTAGAACAGAACTAGAACAGAACTAGAACAGAACTAGAACAGAACTAGAACAGAACTAGAACAGAACTAGAACAGAACTAGAACAGAACTAGAACAGAACTAGAACAGAACTAGAACAGAACTAGAACAGAACTAGAACAGAACTAGAACAGAACTAGAACAGAACTAGAACAGAACTAGAACAGAACTAGAACAGAACTAGAACAGAACTAGAACAGAACTAGAACAGAACTAGAACAGAACTAGAACAGAACTAGAACAGAACTAGAACAGAACTAGAACAGAACTAGAACAGAACTAGAACAGAACTAGAACAGAACTAGAACTGAACTAGAACTGAACTAGAACTGAACTAGAACTGAACTAGAACTGAACTAGAACTGAACTAGAACTGAACTAGAACTGAATTAGAACTGAACTAGAACTGAACTAGAACTGAACTAGAACTGAACTAGAACTGAACTAGAACTGAACTAGAACTGAACTAGAACTGAACTAGAACTGAACTAGAACTGAACTAGAACTGAACTAGAACTGAACTAGAACTGAACTAGAACTGAACTAGAACTGAACTAGAACTGAACTAGAACTGAACTAGAACTGAACTAGAGCTGAACTAGAACTGAACTAGAATTGAATTAGAACTGAACTAGAACTGAACTAGAACTGAACTAGAACTGAACTAGAACTGAACTAGAACTGAACTAGAACTGAACTAGAACTGAACTAGAACTGAACTAGAACTGAACTAGAACTGAACTAGAACTGAACTAGAACTGAACTAGAACTGAACTAGAACTGAACTAGAACTGAACTAGAACTGAACTAGAACTGAACTAGAACTGAACTAGAACTGAACTAGAACTGAACTAGAACTGAACTAGAACTGAATTAGAACTGAACTAGAACTGAACTAGAACTGAACTAGAACTGAACTAGAACTGAACTAGAACTGAACTAGAACTGAATTAGAACTGAACTAGAACTGAACTAGAACTGAACTAGAACTGAACTAGAACTGAACTAGAACTGAACTAGAACTGAACTAGAACTGAACTAGAACTGAACTAGAACTGAACTAGAACTGAACTAGAACTGAACTAGAACTGAACTAGAACTGAACTAGAACTGAACTAGAACTGAACTAGAACTGAACTAGAGCTGAACTAGAACTGAACTAGAATTGAGCTAGAACTAGAATTGTTAACGAAATAGTGTTAAATTAAGCGTAAATTCCTATCCCAAAAACAGTGACTAATTTGGCCTTTGTTATTTGGAGTTATTTTTGCTTTTTTCGCCAATTAAGTTATAATGAACAATAACAAAGGCCCAAACACTTCATTACCAAAAAAGCTAAAATATACTAAATTAAATTCGTTTTGGCTTAAAAACTAAAGGTAAATGCCCTGAGGCAGTCTTTAATGATGTTCAAGAGCAAAGGTTGCCCAGTCACGCCAAATTTTTTCAACGCAGTTTGAATCATGAAAAAGATTCAATTTTTGTTTTGGCTGAAACGAATTATTTTGTATTCTTTTTGTTTTTGTATCCCTTGAAAAAGTATTACAGGAAATATAGTACTTTTTTAATGTTGACCAAATTTGAAAGCATCACGAAAGTTAAGCTTGATTTATGCGTTAAAATAAAGTAATTTTACTAATTTAAATGCTAGTTCAAATATTAACGGGTGCCCTACAGGAAGGCTTACTAGTTTATCATTAGATATGTTAGGTCATGAAAGAATTTTTGATATGTTTAGATGACACTAGTTAAGAAGAGATAAAGTGATATTCGTTGTTCTAAAATCAGTTCATGATAATAGCCCAAACCCCAATTCCAAGACCAGGAAATTTTTTTTGTAAATTTAATTTTTGAAAAATACTAAAGAATTTGGAATTTTGTTGTAGCATTTGTTTAAATTGACATAGACCTATCTATTAGAAGTTTCGCAGTTATCATGGCAACGGGATTTGAAAAAAAAAAAACTGTTAAAAAAAAGACTCTAAAGTAAATTAAACCTAATGAGGAAGACACTTAACAAATACTCACTAGAATGGCCATAAAAAAAGGTCTATTCAATGACTAACAACATTTTTTTTTGTTAAGGCATTTTTTAATTTATTTCTCTTATTTTGTTAAAAAAAAATTGTTTATTTTCATTTCTATTAACAAAAGAAGCTGAAAATAAACAAATTAAGTAAAATATTTGTATGGAAACAGAAAATTTTGAAAAGGAAGAAATAAATTAAAAATAATAATTAAGCCGTAAATAAATTAGAAAAAAATATCTGAAATAAATTTTCGCCTTGATTAAGTTAAATTAGACGTATCATAGGCAACGCAAAATGGAAATAATATATAAATAAATATATCTGTAACTTCCAAAAGGTTAAATTCTTCTCAAATGGTAATTTCCTATAAAAATAGGAAATTTTTGAAAAATTTCCTATAAAAATAGGAGATTTTTGAAAAATTTTCTATAAAAATAGGAAATTTTTGAAAAATAGGAAATTTTTGAAAAATTTCCTATAAAAATAGGAAATTTTTGAAAAATTTCCTATAAAAATAGGAAATTTTTGAAAAATTTCCTATAAAAATGGGAAATTTTTGAAAAATTTCCTATAAAAATAGGAAATTTTTGAAAAATTTGCTATAAAAATAGGAAATTTTTGAAAAATTTCCTATAAAAGTAGGAAATTTTTGAAAAATTTCCTATAAAAATAGGAAATTTTTGAAAAATTTCCTATATTTATAGGAAATTTTTGAAAAATTTCCTATAAAAATAGGAAATTTTTGAAAAATTTCCTATAAAAATAGGAAATTTTTGAAAAATTTCCTATAAAAATAGGAAATTTTTGAAAAATTTCCTATAAAAATAGGAAATTTTTGAAAAATTTCCTATAGAAATAGGAAATTTTTGAAAAATTTCATATAAAAATAGGAAATTTTTGAAAAATTTCCTATAAAAATAGGAAATTTTTGAAAAATTTCCTGTAAAAATAGGAAATTTTTGAAAAATTTCCTATAAAAATAGGAAATTTTTGAAAAATTTCCTAGAAAAATAGGAAATTTTTGAAAAATTTCCTATAAAAATAAGAAATTTTTGAAAAATTTCCTATAAAAATAGGAAATTTTTGAAAAAATTCCTATAAAAATAGGAAATTTTTAAAAAAATTCCTATAAAAATAGGAAATTTTTGAAAAATTTCCTATAAAAATAGGAAATTTTTGAAAATTTCCTATAAAAATAGGAAATTTTTGAAAAATTTCCTATAAAAATAGGAAATTTTTGAAAAATTTCCTATAAAAATAGGAAATTTTTGAAAAATTTCCTATAAAAATAGGAAATTTTTGAAAAATTTCCTATAAAAATAGGAAATTTTTGAAAAATTTCCTATAAAAATAGGAAATTTTTGAAAAATTTCCTATAAAAATAGGAAATTTTTGAAAAATTTCCTATAAAAATAGGAAATTTTTGAAAAATTTCCTATAAAAATAGGAAATTTTTGAAAAATTTCCTATAAAAATAGGAAATTTTTGAAAAATTTCCTATAAAAATAGGAAATTTTTGAAAAATTACCTATAAAAATAGGAAATTTTTCAAAAATTTCCTATAAAAATAGGAAATTTTTGAAAAATTTCCTATAAAAATAGGAAATTTTTGAAAAATTTCCTATAAAAATAGGAAATTTTTGAAAAATTTCCTATAAAAATAGGAAATTTTTGAAAAATTTCCTATAAAAATAGGAAATTTTTGAAAAATTTCCTATAAAAATATGAAATTTTTGAAAAATTTCCTATAAAAATAGGAAATTTTTGAAAAATTTCCTATAAAAATAGGAAATTTTTGAAAAATTTCCTATAAAAATAGGAAATTTTTGAAAAATTTCCTATAAAAATAGGAAATTTTTGAAAAATTTCCTATAAAAATAGGAAATTTTTGAAAAATTTCCTATAACAATAGGAAATTTTTGAAAAATTTCCTATAAAAATTTTAAATTTTTGAAACATTTTTGAAAAATTTCCTATAAAAATAGGAAATTTTTGAAAAATTTCCTATAAAAATAGGAAATTTTGAAAAAATTTCCTATAAAAATAGGAAATTTTTGAAAATTTTTCTATAAAAATAGGAAATTTTTGAAAAATTTCCTATACAAATATTAAATTTTTGAAAAATTTCCTATAAAAATAGGAAATTTTTGAAAAATTTCCTATAAAAAATAGGAAATTTTTGAAAAATTTCCTATAAAAATATTAAATTTTTGAAAAATTTCCTATAAAAATAGGAAATTTTTGAAAAATTTCCTATAAAAATTTCCTATAAAAAATAGGAAATTTTTGAAAAATTTCCTTTAAAAAAATAGGAAATTTTTGGAAAGTTTCCTTTAAAAAAATAGGACATTTTTGAAAAATTTCCTTTAAAAAAATAGGGAATTTTTGAAAAATTTCCTTTAAAAAAATAGGAAATTTTTGAAAAATTTCCTTTAAAAAAATAGGAAATTTTTGAAAAATTTCCTTTAAAAAATAGGAAATTTTTGAAAAATTTCGTTTAAAAAAATAGGAAATTTTTGAAAAATTTCCTATAAAAAAATAGGAAATTTTTGAAAAATTTCCTAAAAATAGGAAATTTTTGAAAAATTCCTATACATTTTTGAAAATTTCCTATAAATTTTTGAAAAATTTCCTGTAGCAAATAGGAAATTTTTGAAAAATTTCCTTAAAAAAAATAGGAAATTTTTGAAAAATTTCTTATAAAAAATAGGAAATTTTTGAAAAATTTCTTATAAAAAAATAGGAAATTTTTGAAAAATTTCCTATAAAAAAATAGGAAATTTTTGAAAAATTTCCTATAAAAAAATAGGAAATTTTTGAAAAATTTCCTATAAAAAAATAGGAAATTTTTGAAAAATTTCCTATAAAAAAATAGGAAATTTTTGAAAAATTTCCTATAAAAAAATAGGAAATTTTTGAAAAATTTCCTATAAAAAAATAGGAAATTTTTGAAAAATTTCCTATAAAAAAATAGGAAATTTTTGAAAAATTTCCTATAAAAAAATAGGAAATTTTTGAAAAATTTCCTATAAAAAAATAGGAAATTTTTGAAAAATTTCCTATAAAAAAATAGGAAATTTTTGAAAAATTTCCTATAAAAAAATAGGAAATTTTTGAAAAATTTCCTATAAAAAAATAGGAAATTTTTGAAAAATTTCCTATAAAAAAATAGGAAATTTTTGAAAAATTTCCTATAAAAAAATAGGAAATTTTTGAAAAATTTCCTATAAAAATAGGAAGTTTTTGAAAAATATTATATTACTCTAAGTATTAAGTGTTTTATTTCTAACATACATTCACATGCATCCACCTGTGACTCATGATTATTTTAACCCGGTCCCTAAGTCTTATTTACATCAGATAAAATTTTACATAAAAAAAAAATGTTTTTAAACATTTAAATTAAAATATCCGTTTTATTGTTCAATTCAATTGAAGACAAAACAATTACATTTAATTATGAGTAGTTTTGCTTTGTTTAACTTTTTCTCTGAAATGAAAATTATTTAAGTAAAATTGTATTATGAGCCACTTTGCCCAAACACTTGGCTATTTTGTCTTCTGATGCTGCTACTTCTATTGTGTAAATAATTTATGTCTGTCTAGTCATTTCACTTTCTTTTCAAATTAGACAAAAAAAAAATTTTTTGCACAAAAAAATAAAAATACTGAAAATATTTTGAAGATGAATCATTTGGTAAACATAAAAGTAGATAAATGTTTGTGAATTGTAGCAAGAAGTAGACGGACATGAATAGAGTGTATAGGGCACAATGGGGCAAGAAAGTTGAGTGGGTGTTCAAAATCTAAATAATGTTCAAAATATTTATGAGATATTGAGATGATTTTTAACGGATTAATAAATTTAGAGTAGTTTGATATCAGTTTAAATTAGAGGGGCTGATTTAAACTTAAGGTTTTAGGGGTAAAGACTTGGATGCAAAACTTTGAATATTTGATATATTTTTGACAGAGTTATAACCTTTTAAGTATGACTACTTTTTCACTGAATTTGTATTATTGTCTATTATTTCTATAACCATTTGTTAGCATTTATTTATTGAATGGACCCCATTGTGCATTGTAAGTGATACTTAGTCAATTCTTAAGTACTTTTGAGGCATAAACAAAAAATATGAAAGGTATTAATTTAAATATTTAATAACGAAAATGTAATTTCAGTCGTTAGTTATTAAAATAAGAAGTTACAGCTTAAATGTAATGAAATAAATTGCAACTTTTATGAAATTTGAGTAAGAAATTTATATTTGACTTGAGTATCAAATATTTTCAAATATGAAATTTCAAAACGTAATAAAATTTCTGGAATAGATAAGTATGCATAAATTTCAACTGTTGTAGTATAAGAAATAAAAACTGTTTGTTAAGCCTATTATTTTATAAACCTATATAATACCAACCCCCAAAAAAAACCTAGTTTCCATAGCACCAGTTTTCAATAAATTTGAACACAAAATCTCATGTTTTGTCTTCATACCAGTCTCTTCTATTATCTCTACTATTTAATATCTAATTTAAAACTATTATATTTTCTATTTGAATTTTTTTCAAGGCCACCCACGTCACGTGAATTTTTTATAATTTTCATCGTCATCATAATCGCGGCAATATTCAGTTCAACACATTCATAAAAAAATGTTGAAAATTTATTTAGTTTTTTTTTCTCTATAAAATTTTTGAAGATCAGGGTGATAATAAATTATAATTATAGTCGTCTAAATAATTTGTTTATAGTTAATGATATTGTTTATGTGTGTCGGTATGTCTGTTTAAAAGATTTGAATAGTTTAGTTCTTGTTCTGTTTTAGTTCAGTTCTAGTTCAGTTCTAGTTCAGTTCTAGTTCAGTTCTAGTTCAGTTCTAGTTCAGTTCTAGTTCAGTTCTAGTTCAGTTCTAGTTCAGTTCTAGTTCAGTTCTAGTTCAGTTCTAGTTCAGTTCTAGTTCAGTTCTAGTTCAGTTCTAGTTCAGTTCTAGTTCAGTTCTAGTTCAGTTCTAGTTCAGTTCTAGCTCAGCTCTAGTTCAGTTCTAGTTCAGTTCTAGTTCAGTTCTAGTTCAGTTCTAGTTCAGTTCTAGTTCAGTTCTAGTTCAGTTCTAGTTCAGTTCTAGTTTAGTTCTAGTTCAGTTCTAGTTCAGTTCTAGTTCAGTTCTAGTTCAGTTCTAGTTTAGTTCTAGTTCAGTTCTAGTTCAGTTCTAGTTCAGTTCTAGTTCAGTTCTAGTTCAGTTCTAGTTCAGTTCTAGTTCAGTTCTAGTTCAGTTCTAGTTCAGTTCTAGTTCAGTTCTAGTTCAGTTCTAGTTCAGTTCTAGTTCAGTTCTAGTTCAGTTCTAGTTCAGTTCTAGTTCAGTTCTAGTTCAGTTCTAGTTCAGTTCTAGTTCAGTTCTAGTTCAGTTCTAGTTCAGTTCTAGTTCAGTTCTAGTTCAGTTCTAGTTCAGTTCTAGTTCAGTTCTAGTTCAGTTCTAGTTCAGTTCTAGTTCAGTTCTAGTTCAGTTCTAGTTCAGTTCTAGTTCAGTTCTAGTTCAGTTCTAGTTCAGTTCTAGTTCAGTTCTAGTTCAGTTCTAGTTCAGTTCTAGTTCAGTTCTAGTTCAGTTCTAGTTCAGTTCTAGTTCAGTTCTAGTTCAGTTCTAGTTCAGTTCTAGTTCAGTTCTAGTTCAGTTCTAGTTCAGTTCTAGTTCAGTTCTAGTTCAGTTCTAGTTCAGTTCTAGTTCAGTTCTAGTTCAGTTCTAGTTCAGTTCTAGTTCAGTTCTAGTTCAGTTCTAGTTCAGTTCTAGTTCAGTTCTAGTTCAGTTCTAGTTTAGTTCTAGTTTAGTTCTAGTTCAGTTCTAGTTCAGTTCTAGTTCAGTTCTAGTTCAGTTCTAGTTCAGTTCTAGTTCAGTTCTAGTTCAGTTCTAGTTCAGTTCTAGTTCAGTTCTAGTTCAGTTCTAGTTCAGTTCTAGTTCAGTTCTAGTTCAGTTCTAGTTCAGTTCTAGTTCAGTTCTAGTTCAGTTCTAGTTCAGTTCTAGTTCAGTTCTAGTTCAGTTCTAGTTCAGTTCTAGTTCAGTTCTAGTTCAGTTCTAGTTCAGTTCTAGTTCAGTTCTAGTTCAGTTCTAGTTCAGTTCTAGTTCAGTTCTAGTTCAGTTCTAGTTCAGTTCTAGTTCAGTTCTAGTTCAGTTCTAGTTCAGTTCTAGTTCAGTTCTAGTTCAGTTCTAGTTCAGTTCTAGTTCAGTTCTAGTTCAGTTCTAGTTCAGTTCTAGTTCAGTTCTAGTTCAGTTCTAGTTCAGTTCTAGTTCAGTTCTAGTTCAGTTCTAGTTCAGTTCTAGTTCAGTTCTAGTTCAGTTCTAGTTCAGTTCTAGTTCAGTTCTAGTTCAGTTCTAGTTCAGTTCTAGTTCAGTTCTAGTTCAGTTCTAGTTCAGTTCTAGTTCAGTTCTAGTTCAGTTCTAGTTCAGTTCTAGTTCAGTTCTAGTTCAGTTCTAGTTCAGTTCTAGTTCAGTTCTAGTTCAGTTCTAGTTCAGTTCTAGTTCAGTTCTAGTTCAGTTCTAGTTAAGTTCTAATTCAGTTCTAGGTTCAGTTCTAAGTTCAATTCTATTTCAGTTCTGGCTTAAGTTCTTTTACGCTCAGCTTTACTTCAGTTTTTGTTTAACATTTTATTGTTATAATTTTTTTATTGTCTTGACGTATATCACGATTTGGCATTAACATAATTTATAGTTATTATCATTAAAAAATAAAAAAACTTTTTTTTATACAAAAGCTTTACTTAGTTATTTATATTTATGTTAATAAGTTAAATTTAAAAGCTGTTATTTATGTTTATATTTATTATCTATATCACTTTAATAAATTTATGCATAAACAATTTAGTTCATCTTTAAAAAGTGTGTGAATAAATAAAAATTTGAATAAAAATAAATAATACTCGCATTATAGGAAAAGATATACAAAATTAATCTCAAATAAGTTAAATAATTTTCTGCCTATTAAAAGCGCTTATCGGTTAAACAGAAAATTATTCAAATAGAAATATGTAACATAAAATAGAAATAAAATATAAATATTAAAACTACATACTTAGATAATAGGGATACAGTAAAAAGCAAAATTGACGAATTAATCAAGATCTAAAAAGATAACTGACTTTAAAGTAAGATCATAAAAGAAACTTAAAAATGATTTGACTTTGAACCTGAACCCTTTATCGGCTTTCAGACATTGTCCCTATATCGACTTAAGCTAAATATCTAACGCTAATTAAAATAAATTTCTAATTTATGATGTTTTAGTAAAATCATTGACTTTGTCTTCAATATTTTTAAACGATCTCTGTCGATTTATTAAATCTGTTATATTCCGTTATTAGAAGTTTGAACACATTTGTCCTTCACTGTCTAGTTATATCAAGGTGTCATCAATATCATAAATAATAAAGTCATTGGAATCATTAACGACATTAAACAAAAAACATATTCGTGTAGGAGTTTGATGTTAATTTTTACAAATAATTTAGAGGCGCCAAGTTTAGGCAAATCAAAACTCAATATTTGAATTTATTATGAAAATTTTACGATAAAAATAATAAAATTTTAAAAATTTTACTATAAATTTATAGTAAAATTTTCAAAATTTTACTATAAAAATAGTAAAATTTTGAAAACTTTACTATAAAAATAGTAAAATTTTGAAAATTTTACTATAAAAATAGTAAAATTTTGAAAATTTTACTATAAAAATAGCAAAATTTTGAAAATTTTACTATAAAAATAGTAAAATTTTGAAAATTTTACTATAAAAATAGTAAAATTTTGAAAATTTTACTATAAAAATAGCAAAACTTTGAAAATTTTACTATAAAAATAGTAAAACTTTGAAAATTTTACTATAAAAATAGTAAAATTTTGAAAATTTTACTATAAAAATAGTAAAATTTTGAAAATTTTACTATAAAAATAGTAAAATTTTGAAAATTTTACTATAAAAATAGTAAAATTTTGAAAATTTTACTATGAAAATAGTAAAATTTTGAAAATTTTACTATGAAAATAGTAAAATTTTGAAAATTTTACTATGAAAATAGTAAAATGTTGAAAATTTTACTATAAAAATAGTAAAATTTTGAAAATGTTACTATAAAAATAGTAAAATTTTGAAAATTTTACTATAAAAATAGTAAAATTTTGAAAATTTTACTATAAAAATAGTAAAATTTTGAAAATTTTACTATAAAAATAGTAAAATTTTGAAAATTTTACTATAAAAATAGTAAAATTTTGAAAATTTTACTATAAAAATAGTAAAATTTTGAAAATTTTACTATGAAAATAGTAAAATTTTGAAAATTTTACTATGAAAATAGTAAAATTTTGAAAATTTTACTATGAAAATAGTAAAATGTTGAAAATTTTACTATAAAAATAGTAAAATTTTGAAAATGTTACTATAAAAATAGTAAAATTTTGAAAATTTTACTATAAAAATAGTAAAATTTTGAAAATTTTACTATGAAAATAGTAAAATTTTGAAAATTTTACTATGAAAATAGTAAAATTTTGAAAATTTTACTATGAAAATAGTAAAATGTTGAAAATTTTACTATAAAAATAGTAAAATTTTGAAAATGTTACTATAAAAATAGTAAAATTTTGAAAATTTTACTATAAAAATAGTAAAATTTTGAAAATTTTACTATAAAAATAGTAAAATTTTGAAAATTTTACTATAAAAATAGTAAAATTTTGAAAATTTTACTATGAAAATAGTAAAATTTTGAAAATTTTACTATGAAAATAGTAAAATTTTGAAAATTTTACTATGAAAATAGTAAAATGTTGAAAATTTTACTATAAAAATAGTAAAATTTTGAAAATGTTACTATAAAAATAGTAAAATTTTGAAAATTTTACTATAAAAATAGTAAAATTTTGAAAATTTTACTATAAAAATAGTAAAATTTTGAAAATTTTACTATAAAAATAGTAAAATTTTGAAAATTTTACTATAAAAATAGTAAAATTTTGAAAATTTTACTATAAAAATAGTAAAATTTTGAAAATTTTACTATGAAAATAGTAAAATTTTGAAAATTTTACTATGAAAATAGTAAAATTTTGAAAATTTTACTATGAAAATAGTAAAATGTTGAAAATTTTACTATAAAAATAGTAAAATTTTGAAAATGTTACTATAAAAATAGTAAAATTTTGAAAATTTTACTATAAAAATAGTAAAATTTTGAAAATGTTACTATAAAAATAGTAAAATTTTGAAAATTTTACTATAAAAATAGTAAAATTTTGAAAATTTTACTATAAAAATAGTAAAATTTTGAAAATTTTACTATAAAAATAGTAAAATTTTGAAAATTTTACTATGAAAATAGTAAAATTTTGAAAATTTTACTATGAAAATAGTAAAATTTTGAAAATTTTACTATGAAAATAGTAAAATGTTGAAAATTTTACTATAAAAATAGTAAAATTTTGAAAATGTTACTATAAAAATAGTAAAATTTTGAAAATTTTACTATAAAAATAGTAAAATTTTGAAAATTTTACTATAAAAATAGTAAAATTTTGAAAATTTTACTATAAAAATAGTAAAATTTTGAAAATTTTACTATAAAAATAGTAAAATTTTGAAAATTTTACTATAAAAATAGTAAAATTTTGAAAATTTTACTATAAAAATAGTAAAATTTTGAAAATTTTACTATAAAAATAGTAAAATTTTGAAAATTTTACTATGAAAATAGTAAAATTTTGAAAATTTTACTATGAAAATAGTAAAATTTTGAAAATTTTACTATGAAAATAGTAAAATGTTGAAAATTTTACTATAAAAATAGTAAAATTTTGAAAATGTTACTATAAAAATAGTAAAATTTTGAAAATTTTACTATAAAAATAGTAAAATTTTGAAAATTTTACTATAAAAATAGTAAAATTTTGAAAATTTTACTATAAAAATAGTAAAATTTTGAAAATTTTACTATAAAAATAGTAAAATTTTGAAAATTTTACTATAAAAATAGTAAAATTTTGAAAATTTTACTATAAAAATAGTAAAATTTTGAAAATTTTACTATAAAAATAGTAAAATTTTGAAAATTTTACTATGAAAATAGTAAAATTTTGAAAATTTTACTATGAAAATAGTAAAATTTTGAAAATTTTACTATGAAAATAGTAAAATGTTGAAAATTTTACTATAAAAATAGTAAAATTTTGAAAATGTTACTATAAAAATAGTAAAATTTTGAAAATTTTACTATAAAAATAGTAAAATTTTGAAAATTTTACTATGAAAATAGTAAAATTTTGAAAATTTTACTATGAAAATAGTAAAATTTTGAAAATTTTACTATGAAAATAGTAAAATGTTGAAAATTTTACTATAAAAATAGTAAAATTTTGAAAATGTTACTATAAAAATAGTAAAATTTTGAAAATGTTACTATAAAAATAGTAAAATTTTGAAAATTTTACTATAAAAATAGTAAAATTTTGAAAATTTTACTATAAAAATAGTAAAATTTTGAAAATTTTACTATAAAAATAGTAAAATTTTGAAAATTTTACTATAAAAATAGTAAAATTTTGAAAATTTTACTATAAAAATAGTAAAATTTTGAAAATTTTACTATAAAAATAGTAAAATTTTGAAAATTTTACTATAAAAATAGTAAAATTTTGAAAATTTTACTATAAAAATAGTAAAATTTTGAAAATTTTACTATAAAAATAGTAAAATTTTGAAAATTTTACTATAAAAATAGTAAAATTTTGAAAATTTTACTATAAAAATAGTAAAATTTTGAAAATTTTACTATAAAAATAGTAAAATTTTGAAAATTTTACTATAAAAATAGTAAAATTTTGAAAATTTTACTATAAAAATAGTAAAATTTTGAAAATTTTACTATAAAAATAGTAAAATTTTGAAAATTTTACTATAAAAATAGTAAAATTTTGAAAATTTTACTATAAAAATAGTAAAATTTTGAAAATTTTACTATAAAAATAGTAAAATTTTGAAAATTTTACTATAAAAATAGTAAAATTTTGAAAATTTTACTATAAAAAAAGTAAAATTTTGAAAATTTTACTATAAAAATAGTAAAATTTTGAAAATTTTACTATAAAAATAGTAAAATTTTGAAAATTTTACTATAAAAATAGTAAAATTTTGAAAATTTTACTATAAAAATAGTAAAATTTTGAAAATTTTACTATAAAAATAGTAAAATTTTAAAAATTTAACTATAAAAATAGTAAAATTTTGAAAATTTTACTATAAAAATAGTAAAATTTTAAAAATTTTACTATAAAAATAGTAAAATTTTAAAAATTTTACTATAAAAATAGTAAAATTTTAAAAATTTTACTATAAAAATAGTAAAATTTTGAAAATTTTACTATGAAAATAGTAAAATTTTGAAAATTTTACTATGAAAATAGTAAAATGTTGAAAATTTTACTATAAAAATAGTAAAATTTTGAAAATGTTACTATAAAAATAGTAAAATTTTGAAAATTTTACTATAAAAATAGTAAAATTTTGAAAATGTTACTATAAAAATAGTAAAATTTTGAAAATTTTACTATAAAAATAGTAAAATTTTGAAAATTTTACTATAAAAATAGTAAAATTTTGAAAATTTTACTATAAAAATAGTAAAATTTTGAAAATTTTACTATGAAAATAGTAAAATTTTGAAAATTTTACTATGAAAATAGTAAAATTTTGAAAATTTTACTATGAAAATAGTAAAATGTTGAAAATTTTACTATAAAAATAGTAAAATTTTGAAAATGTTACTATAAAAATAGTAAAATTTTGAAAATTTTACTATAAAAATAGTAAAATTTTGAAAATTTTACTATAAAAATAGTAAAATTTTGAAAATTTTACTATAAAAATAGTAAAATTTTGAAAATTTTACTATAAAAATAGTAAAATTTTGAAAATTTTACTATAAAAATAGTAAAATTTTGAAAATTTTACTATAAAAATAGTAAAATTTTGAAAATTTTACTATAAAAATAGTAAAATTTTGAAAATTTTACTATGAAAATAGTAAAATTTTGAAAATTTTACTATGAAAATAGTAAAATTTTGAAAATTTTACTATGAAAATAGTAAAATGTTGAAAATTTTACTATAAAAATAGTAAAATTTTGAAAATGTTACTATAAAAATAGTAAAATTTTGAAAATTTTACTATAAAAATAGTAAAATTTTGAAAATTTTACTATAAAAATAGTAAAATTTTGAAAATTTTACTATAAAAATAGTAAAATTTTGAAAATTTTACTATAAAAATAGTAAAATTTTGAAAATTTTACTATAAAAATAGTAAAATTTTGAAAATTTTACTATGAAAATAGTAAATTTTTGAAAATTTTACTATGAAAATAGTAAAATTTTGAAAATTTTACTATGAAAATAGTAAAATGTTGAAAATTTTACTATAAAAATAGTAAAATTTTGAAAATGTTACTATAAAAATAGTAAAATTTTGAAAATTTTACTATAAAAATAGTAAAATTTTGAAAATTTTACTATGAAAATAGTAAAATTTTGAAAATTTTACTATGAAAATAGTAAAATTTTGAAAATTTTACTATGAAAATAGTAAAATGTTGAAAATTTTACTATAAAAATAGTAAAATTTTGAAAATGTTACTATAAAAATAGTAAAATTTTGAAAATTTTACTATAAAAATAGTAAAATTTTGAAAATTTTACTATAAAAATAGTAAAATTTTGAAAATTTTACTATAAAAATAGTAAAATTTTGAAAATTTTACTATAAAAATAGTAAAATTTTGAAAATTTTACTATAAAAATAGTAAAATTTTGAAAATTTTACTATGAAAATAGTAAAATTTTGAAAATTTTACTATAAAAATAGTAAAATTTTGAAAATTTTACTATAAAAATAGTAAAATTTTGAAAATTTTACTATAAAAATAGTAAAATTTTGAAAATTTTACTATAAAAATAGTAAAATTTTGAAAATTTTACTATAAAAATAGTAAAATTTTGAAAATTTTACTATAAAAATAGTAAAATTTTGAAAATTTTACTATAAAAATAGTAAAATTTTGAAAATTTTACTATAAAAATAGTAAAATTTTGAAAATTTTACTATCAAAATAGTAAAATTTTGAAAATTTTACTATAAAAATAGTAAAATTTTGAAAATTTTACTATAAAAATAGTAAAATTTTGAAAATTTTACTATAAAAATAGTAAAATTTTGAAAATTTTACTATAAAAAAAGTAAAATTTTGAAAATTTTACTATAAAAATAGTAAAATTTTGAAAATTTTACTATAAAAATAGTAAAATTTTGAAAATTTTACTATAAAAATAGTAAAATTTTGAAAATTTTACTATAAAAATAGTAAAATTTTGAAAATTTTACTATAAAAATAGTAAAATTTTAAAAATTTAACTATAAAAATAGTAAAATTTTGAAAATTTTACTATAAAAATAGTAAAATTTTAAAAATTTTACTATAAAAATAGTAAAATTTTAAAAATTTTACTATAAAAATAGTAAAATTTTAAAAATTTTACTATAAAAATAGTAAAATTTTAAAAATTTTACTATAAAAATAGTAAAATTTTGAAAATTTTACTATAAAAATAGTAAAATTTTGAAAATTTTACTATAAAAATAGTAAAATTTTGAAAATTTTACTATAAAAATAGTAAAATTTTGAAAATTTTACTATGAAAATAGTAAAATTTTGAAAATTTTACTATGAAAATAGTAAAATTTTGAAAATTTTACTATGAAAATAGTAAAATTTTAAAAATTTTACTATAAAAATAGTAAAATTTTGAAAATTTTACTATAAAAATAGTAAAATTTTGAAAATTTTACTATAAAAATAGTAAAATTTTGAAAATTTTACTATAAAAATAGTAAAATTTTGAAAATTTTACTATAAAAATAGTAAAATTTTGAAAATTTTACTATGAAAATAGTAAAATTTTGAAAATTTTACTATGAAAATAGTAAAATTTTGAAAATTTTACTATGAAAATAGTAAAATTTTAAAAATTTTACTATAAAAATAGTAAAATTTTGAAAATTTTACTATAAAAATAGTAAAATTTTGAAAATTTTACTATAAAAATAGTAAAATTTTGAAAATTTTACTATAAAAATAGTAAAATTTTGAAAATTTTACTATAAAAATAGTAAAATTTTGAAAATTTTACTATTTTCATAGTAAAATTTTGAAAGTTTTACTATGAAAATAGTAAAATTTTGAAAATTTTACTATGAAAATAGTAAAATGTTGAAAATTTTACTATAAAAATAGTAAAATTTTGAAAATGTTACTATAAAAATAGTAAAATTTTGAAAATGTTACTATAAAAATAGTAAAATTTTGAAAATGTTACTATAAAAATAGTAAAATTTTGAAAATGTTACTATAAAAATAGTAAAATTTTGAAAATTTTACTATAAAAATAGTAAAATTTTGAAAATTTTACTATAAAAATAGTAAAATTTTGAAAATTTTACTATAAAAATAGTAAAATTTTGAAAATTTTACTATAAAAATAGTAAAATTTTGAAAATTTTACTATAAAAATAGTAAAATTTTGAAAATTTTACTATAAAAATAGTAAAATTTTGAAAATTTTACTATAAAAATAGTAAAATTTTGAAAATTTTACTATAAAAATAGTAAAATTTTGAAAATTTTACTATAAAAATAGTAAAATTTTGAAAATTTTACTATAAAAATAGTAAAATTTTGAAAATTTTACTATAAAAATAGTAAAATTTTGAAAATTTTACTATAAAAATAGTAAAATTTTGAAAATTTTACTATAAAAATAGTAAAATTTTGAAAATTTTACTATAAAAATAGTAAAATTTTGAAAATTTTACTATAAAAATAGTAAAATTTTGAAAATTTTACTATAAAAATAGTAAAATTTTGAAAATTTTACTATAAAAATAGTAAAATTTTGAAAATTTTACTATAAAAATAGTAAAATTTTGAAAATTTTACTATAAAAATAGTAAAATTTTGAAAATTTTACTATAAAAATAGTAAAATTTTGAAAATTTTACTATAAAAATAGTAAAATTTTGAAAATTTTACTATAAAAATAGTAAAATTTTGAAAATTTTACTATAAAAATAGTAAAATTTTGAAAATTTTACTATAAAAATAGTAAAATTTTGAAAATTTTACTATAAAAATAGTAAAATTTTGAAAATTTTACTATAAAAATAGTAAAATTTTGAAAATTTTACTATAAAAATAGTAAAATTTTGAAAATTTTACTATAAAAAAAGTAAAATTTTGAAAATTTTACTATAAAAATAGTAAAATTTTGAAAATTTTACTATAAAAATAGTAAAATTTTGAAAATTTTACTATAAAAATAGTAAAATTTTGAAAATTTTACTATAAAAATAGTAAAATTTTGAAAATTTTACTATAAAAATAGTAAAATTTTAAAAATTTTACTATAAAAATAGTAAAATTTTGAAAATTTTACTATAAAAATAGTAAAATTTTAAAAATTTTACTATAAAAATAGTAAAATTTTAAAAATTTTACTATAAAAATAGTAAAATTTTAAAAATTTTACTATAAAAATAGTAAAATTTTAAAAATTTTACTATAAAAATAGTAAAATTTTGAAAATTTTACTATAAAAATAGTAAAATTTTGAAAATTTTACTATAAAAATAGTAAAATTTTGAAAATTTTACTATAAAAATAGTAAAATTTTGAAAATTTTACTATAAAAATAGTAAAATTTTGAAAATTTTACTATAAAAATAGTAAAATTTTGAAAATCTTACTATAAAAATAGTATTTATTTGAAAATTTTACTATAAAAATAGTAAAATTTTAAAAATTTTACTATAAAAATAGTCAAATTTTGAAAATTTTATTATAACAATAGTCAAATTTTAAAATTTTACTATAAAAATAGTAAAATTTTTAAAATTTTACTGTAAAAATAGTAAAATTTTCCCATTTTTATAGGGATTTTTTAAAGATATCTGTATCTTTATATCAAATTTCCAAATATTTCCCAAATTTATTTAATTAAGAAGTTAAATTTTCAGATATCTTCTATTTTTATATTTATTTTAAGTTTAAAATTTGTTTGTTAGCAATTTTTAATTGTTATTTATTTAGTGCCATTTATGGCCGGTCAATAAAACCAACAACAGCAATAACGTTTTAGTGCGAAAAAAGCCAATCGCCATAGACGTCTGTCTGGCTGATTAACTGAACAAAGCAAAACGAATATAAACGCCTGAAGTGAAATTTTAAAAAAATCAACGAAAAACGATAAAAGCAATCATAAAATCGTTAGTATGAGTTTAGGACTTGTAGTAGAAGTGGCAAAAAATAAATATATATTTTAGTTTTATTTTTGTTATTTTTTGGGCTAAAAATAACAGAGGACTTGGTCAACGAAAAGATAACAAAATTGTTTTACAATCCAGAAAAGAACAACAAAAATAAAGGGGTTAAATTCGAACCTACTATCGTTAAAGTGGCTACTACTAACTACATACTAGTTGTTCGTACTCAAGCACTTAAAAATTTTAACTGCTATCGTTTAGCTGGGACTAGTAGTGGCTGTAGCTGCTGCTGCTGCCACTTTCATATTTTGATGGATGAGGTCAGTTGAATTTTTTGAAATGGAGCAAAACCAAAACGACAACAAAACTCATCGAAAGAGAAATAAATAACAAGTCATGGCATTTCATTAGAACTTGGCTAAAATGACGACTAAAAATTTGTTAAGAAGAAAAACTGAAATTCTTTAAATGTAAGAAATGAAAAATAGGGTCTTTAAACAGTTAAGACTTTTATTAAAAGGAGATAAGAAAATAATCGATTTAAAGTTGAAAAGGGGGACAGGCACTTGGAACTTTAATAAAAAAAAAGACCAAAAATGTGTGTTTTAAATTAAAGACAATTTATTACAGTTAACAGAGCTATGTTATGTTTATAATTTACATGGCTCTGCTTACAGAACTATTTTAATTACACTATATTAGCACAGAAAATTGTAATGGTTTGCGTCCCGGATTAAAACTTTCTAATAAACAAGATAAAAAATATTCAAAAACTTAAAAATCCCATGTTATTAAAAAAATTTAAATACAATCCATAAGATATAGTTGGTCATATTTGTTTAAAATTTTTTTACTAAAACATTTTAAAACTCATGTTGCTAAAAGTTTATTAACTCTTTTAAAATATTTGCAATAAATAAATAAAAAAAAAAACTGTGAACTCAATAATTTCTTTGTATTTCTCTAGAGTCATTGAACTTTAGGCTAAAATTTTTATGAGTTTATTGTTTAAATTTGTTAAACTAATTAAATGTTTTAATATAAATAAAAATTGCTGATGTTAGTAAAAGTTTTAGCGGCAAATGTTGCGTAAAAGGTGAAAATGTAGAGAACAAAAATTAACAAAATGCTTTTGAAGCAAAAAATTGATTTGACTATATCATGTTCGAGAGATTTTTAAATAAATAAATCCAAAATTTTTTTTCAGAGAAATAATAAAATTTAATTATAGACTCACAGGAATGTCTATATAAATGAAAATGTATACAATTTTGCAATGAAAGAAGACAAAATTTAAAAGTTTTCCTATAAAAATTGAGAAAATTGCTAATTTTCTTATAAAAATAAAGACATTTTCAAAATTTCTTTGTCAAAATAAAAGAAATATTAAAACTTTCCTATAAATTTAGAGAAATTTTGAAAAATTTCCAAATAAAAATTTCGACTATTAAGTAGATGGTTTATGTGAAGTTTATTCAAAATCTATAGAGCGATTCTTCATTTATCACATTTTTTTGTAACAAATTTCATAGTATTTTTTTTCAAATCCATGGAAATTTTTTATATTTACATATAGCATAATATATGTAGTTTCCATACATTGTAGAAACTCTAAAAACCCTGCAGTAAATGCCGTCAGAGAAACAATACTGTTTTGCTATTGACAATGTCTCCAGTACTACTTGCCTATTTTGCCCCATCCAATGTTATCTACTATTGACATTTAACATTTAGAGTTCCTACGAAATCTACCAGTAGACATTACCACTATTTACTTAGTATTGACTTTGTAGTTCTTTTGGTCCAAATGGAGACATTGCGATCAGATCGGGGCCTATTGATATACATATATGTTGACACATTCGTTGACAATGTCACCAGATATATACTAGAATAGTTGTCTCTATATATTCACTATTTCAGTACTGAACTAAAATTGGGGACATTTGAATTGATGTTACACAAAGTGTTGACATGGAGACACATGATCCCAGTTTTACTACAGGGAAATTATCTTCTTCTATTGTATATGAAAATGAAAGTTCGTCTGTATGTTCTTAATAGTATAGTAGACTATGCACTTGATCATTGTCATCAAAGTTGTTGCGCATGATCCCAGGAAGGTTTCTAAAATGGAATAACCAATTTCCGTCAGGTGGCGCCACTGAAAATTACTCAAAATTAATTAAATCGTAAACAGTGCATTTGATATTGCTATGATCTTTAACAAAGTTGTTGCACATGAGCAGACGAAGGTTTCTAAGTTGATGCGATTAATTTTCTACAGATGGCGTCATTTAAAATGAATTAAAATGAATTGAATTGTACACTATGCATTTGATCATGTGCTAATCGAATAAAATCAATAAAATGATTTAAAATTAAGTGGATATTTGTGTAATGTCTTTCCCTAAAATTTATTTGAGTTAATTGTTTTTTATGAAAATAGTAAAATTTTCAAAATTTTACTATTTTTATAGTAAAATTTTCATAATGTTACTATTTTGGTAGTAAAATTGTCAAAATTTTAAATTTTTATTGTAAAAATTTAAAAATTTTACAATTTTTATAGATAAATTTTCAAAATTTTACAATTTTTATAGTAAAATTTTCAAAATTTTACTATTTTTATGGAGAAATTTTCAAATTTTCACTATTTTTTTAGAGAAATTTTCAAAATTTCACTATTTTTATACTAAAATTTTCCAAATTTTACTATTTTTATAGTAAAATTTTCAAAATGTTACTATTTTGATAGGCAGATATTCAAAATTTTACTATTTTTATATTGAAATTTATAGGGAAAACTGCATTATTTTTATAGGGAAATTTCCAAAATTTCACTATTTTTTATTAAAATGTTCAAAATTTCACTATTTTTAAAGGGAAATTTTCAAAATTTCACTAATTTTATAGGGAAATTTTCACTATTTTTATAGGGAAATTTTTAAAATTTCACTATTTTTATATTGAAATTTATTTGGAAAATTTCAATATTTTTTTTAGGGAAATTTTCAAAATTTCACTAATTTTATAGGGAAATTTTCAAAATTTCACTATTTTTATAGGGAAAATTTCAGAATTTAACTATTTTTATAGAGAAATTTTCAAAATTTCACTATTTTTTTAGAGAAATTTTCAAAATTTCACTATTTTTATACTAAAACTTTCAAAATTTTACTATTTTTATAGTAACTTTTTTATAGGAAAGTTTTCAAAATTTTACTATTTTTATTGAGAAATTTTCAAAATTTCACTATTTTTATAAGGAAATTTTTTAAATTTCTCTATTTTTATAGGGAAATTTTTAAAATTTCTCTATTTTTATAGGGAAATTTTTTAAATTTCACTATTTTTATAGGGAAATTTTAAAAATTTCATAATTTTTATAGGGAAATTTTAAAAATTTCATAATTTTTATAGGGAAATTTTAAAAATTTCACTATTTTTATAGGGAAATTTTCAAAATTTCACTATTTTTATAGGGAAATTTTCAAAATTTCACTATTTTTATAGGGAAATTTTAAAAATTTCATTATTTTTGTAGGGAAATTTTAAAAATTTCACTATTTTTGTAGGGAAATTTTTAAAATTTCACTATTTTTATAGGGAAATTTTCAAAATTTCACTACTTTCATAGGGAAATTTCAAAATTTCACTTTGTTTGTAGAGAAATTTTCAAAATTTCACTATTTTTATAGAGAAATTTTCAAAAGTTCACTATTTTTATAGGGACATTTTCAAAATTTCACTATTTTTATAGGGAAATTTTGAAAATGTCACTATTTTTATAGGGAAATTTTCAAAATTTCACTATTTTTATAAGGAAATTTTCAAAATTTCACTATTTATATATGGAAATTTTCAGAGTTTCACTACTTTTATCAAAAAAATTGTGAAAATTTAGGAATCATTTCTTTCTTCAAAACTTTTGAATACCGACCATATTTTTATTTTATTGAAATTTTGTTATTTATTTCTTGACTGAACTCCACCCTTTTCAATTAAGCATTTAAACAAATGTTTAAGAAGTTTCTGCCATTAAACCTCCAACTCATTCATTATGGTTACAGTAACATATTGTTAGTTGTAGCCTTTCCGAACCAAAAAAAAAAAACGTACTCGTATAATAAAAATGATTAATGATTTTTATATACGCACCAAAATTGTGTTAATTTCTTGAAATCTAGCAGAAAAGTTAAAAAAAAAAAACTTTACAAGTTATAGATGTTGGTTTAATTAAGTGGCCAGCAAGAAAAAAAATTGAACATTATGTTTCGAAAACTTCCTTTATTTGTTGCCGCTTGGTAAGGGGAGAACTAGATTTTAAGTTTAATGAAGCCTAGAAGGGAGATTTACCAAGATCGATGGGTCTTTAAAGTGTTGAGGTTAATGATGGGGCTAGACAAAATCGTATAATTCATAAGTTGAAATCAAAAGAATAAACAATTTATTTTGAATCACAGATTCATTAGGCGGCTAATTCTTTAAAGTTGGTATAACTTGTTAAGTTTTTATTGAATTTTTAAGCATTAAGGCTTTTTGGAAAGGTAATTTAGCAGACTTTTTATAAATTTAATAAAAAGTAAACTTTTGATAGCTCACGCTTAATGTAAAGCAAGACAAAGTCGAAAAAAAATTTAGTTGTAGTTTAAAATTATATTTTTTTTTCTAAGTAAATCTAATCAAATTTCTAGTTCACAAAACATGATATAACTCCTACACTTAATTTCAAATTTGGTCCGTATTTAAACATAGCTCCCTTACAAGACCTTCTGATAAAAGCCTCTAAAATGCTTAAAAATTTCAAAAAAGCTCCTCAATCTGAAGATACGAGCAAATTTTAACAAAACTTTTCCTATATTTTTGTCAGGAACCAAAATCGGTATATTATTTCGGATAGGTCTTATAGGTCTCACATCTCATAACCGAGATTTTTGACTCGAATTTCAGTAAATTTTTTTGAAATTTCTAAAAATATTGCTTATATAAAAATCTATTGAAAAAAAAAAAAATATTGAAATCGGTCCATTTTTACTATAGCTCTCATACAACCCATTTTGATAAAAGACACTTAAAAGCTTCGAAATTGACAAAATCGCTCCGAAATCTAAAGATATAATTTAAGTTCCCCAAAATCATAAATTTGATTTCATCTTTTCGAAATTTGGTACAGTTTTTGTCAGGGGACAAAAAATAGCTCTATTATTTCAGATACCTCTAAAAGGTCTCATTTCCTTGAATTCGGATTTTGGACACAAATTTCAGTTTATTTTCAAGAAATTTAAAGAATTCAATAAATGTAGTTGAAATATGTCCATATTTTTCCAAACAAGACCTTCTGACAAAAGCTATTTAAATTCCTCGAAACTCACAAAAACGCTTGTAACTCTAAAGTTATTCACAATTTTATGTCTGTTTTTTGTACACATAATTTTTGTATAAACTATAATTAAATTGCTAAATTTCGAGAAAAAAGGACCACATTTGACCCATATAACTCAATAACGGAAATTGCTGAAATACAAAATTGGCTATTTCACTTAATTTAATTTATTGTTAATCAAGTCACTATTAACTCAGGTATTTTTTGGAATTAAATCTTATTTTAAAAATCTTATTTTATTTAAAACATTTACAGTTTTAATATAAATTTTTAAAAATGGAAAGTTTTTGCCACCTTCGATTTTTTATGAATTTTTAAAAAAATTTTGTAACAAAAATGGAAATTTTTTTTCTAAAAAAAAAAATATTTTTTATTTTTAAGTGCTTATAACTCTGAATCCGTTAGACATATCAAAAATATTGTATTAAATTGACTTAAAGAGAATTATATTTCCTATCATATTCTGTACTTTTCAGCAAAATCGTGCTACCCATTCCAAAGATATCATAAAAACAATGGATTGGCATTTTCAAAAAATGGCGAATTTTATTAAAAAAAAAAAAAATTATATCAACCGATATAAAGAAAATTAAATTTCGATCAATCAAATTAGTAAATTTTAAGATAATAGATCCTTATTTTACCCTAGCTCCCATATAAGACTCAATTACTTAAATATTTAAAATATTCTATATTTTCACTTAATTTACTTAATTGTTAATAAAATCACCATTTATTTGTGGATTTTCACATATTTAATCTTGTTTTATTGAGAATACTTACAACTTTAGAATCATGTAATGAAAATTGTTAATTTTTGCCAGTTTCGATTTTTTATGAATTTTTAAAAAATAAAAAATAGAAAATTTTTTTATCAAAAAAAATATTTTTTCATTTTCAAAAGCTTATAACTCTGAATCCGTTAGACATATCAAAAATATTATTATAAAATAACTTAAAGATAATTCTATTTACTTTATCTTCTATGATTTTCAAAAAAATCTATCCAGACCGTCCAAAGATATGACAAAATTAATGGATCCGCCTTTTCAAAAATGTCAAATTTGATAGGCAAATTTTGTAAAAATTAAACAATTTAAAAAAAATTGAATTTTGATCGTTTTTATAATCAAAAGAAGATAATGAATAAAAAAAATTATAGTACAGAGCAAATGAAATATCAAAAGTAACTTTTTGTGAACTGTGTAATGAAGCTGTGAACTAGTGTAAATGAAGCTGTATTTCAATTTAATAACCCCAGGCCTCTTTTCCTAATAATTGTTAATTAAAAGGCCCATTTCCGCATTAGCTAAATTATTGTAAGTAATAAAAACCGTAAAATCTCTTTCCAAAATTTCTGTTAATATGAAATTTTTTTAGGGTATTCACAGGCCTTTTATCTAGTCAAGAGCTTTAACATTTTTATTTCAACTTTCAAACAAAAAATCCATTAAACAAAACATTTTTGTTTTAAAATTCAAAAACTTTTAAGCTTTTTTGAAATAAGGACTTATGACAATATGACTAGATAAGAGACCTTGTTAATACCCTAATTGTTTTGTAATAAATAGATATTCATATTTTACGATAATTGCGACAATAACGAATTTTCATTATTTTTTAACGCCCTCAGTTATGATTGTATATCCGTATCTATATGTTTTCAATAAGGCCTCATTTTCAGTTCAATTTTTGATTTCAAATTTTTTTTAATTTTTATTGTTTTTTTTTTATGTAATTTCCATTTAATTCCCAGCACTTCATTCGCCAGCCTATCGGTTTGATACAGAAAACAATTTTTATAATAAAAACGTTAAAAAAAAACTGAAATGTTTTGATTTATCGAGAAACCCAATAAAAACAAAAAGTATCGGAAATCAAACATCAAATATTTGGTGATGATGATGATAATGATAACGAACAAGTGCCACAAACATAATAAACAACAAAGTAATCAAACGCTAAAGGCTCAAACAACAGAAAAAATAAGCAATGAAAATATTTAATTCTTTTTCCTATATTTATTTTATTTGAGTTTCCAAGTGCCAAAACCATGGCATCTTGTTAGTGGAAAAAAGTGAACATTTGTTTGAATCGCTAACGATAGACGGGGAAAAGCTGACAGATATAGACAAAATCCCTGATGACATATTTACCTAGTTTTGTAAAAATACACCATTTCCATATGAAATTTTAAAATACAGTTTAGAACAGGGACCGTAACTGTTATAACTTTTATCGTAAAAGTCAGAAAATATAAGTTATTTTTTGACTTTATTTTTTTCGAGCAGAAATAAAAGTTATTTTTTGACTTTTATTTTTTCGAGCAGAAATAAAAGTTACTTTTGTTTAAATTCATGATAAATTTATTGAAAATTTTTGTCAAACAAAGATAATTTTTCAGTGAAAATAATTTGCATAATGGAGTTGAGCTTCGCAATCATAATTAGGGTTGAAAACATGAAAATAACTTTTATTTCTGATCGAAAAAATAAAAGTCAAAAAATAACTTTTATTTCTGCTCGAAAAAATAAAAGTCAAAAAATACTTTGCTAAAATTTTGTTTCTCTAGCTCTTGTCGTTAAGGAGCTATTGCGCTTTGCTTTGATGGACCCATTTTTCTTTTTGTATTTTTGTATGGGAGCTATGGTCAAATGGTGACCGATTTCGTCCATTTTCAACACACAACTTTCTCTAGATATCGAAAACACTTTTTGTTTAGGCGCTATTGCGCTTTTTTCTGACCGACAGACTGAACTAAACCCCTTTTTCTTTTTGTATTTGTGAGTTTCCGTAAGTTTTTTATAAGGGAGCTGTGACTAAATTTTGCACACTGGCTGCTATTGACATAAGACTTTCGTGTGCCAAATTTAGTGGTCATAGCTATTATAGTTTATCATTTATTGGCATTTAAGTGTATTTTAGGTGGAACTTAGGCTCTTTCCGTAAGTGTTTTGTATGGGAGCTATAGCTAAATGTGAACCGATTTTGATGAAATTTTATATGCTACCTAATGCTTATGTAGAACTTCTATATACCAAATTTGATTGTCAATGCTGTTACAGTTAATCGTTTATTAGCAAATAAGCGATTAGCCTTGACAAGGCTATGGTCAAATGTGAACCTTTGTTGACCAGGGACCGAAAATAACTGTTATTTTTGAGTTTTTGATTAAAAAAAGCAACCATAAGGAAATGTCGGAGAATTAAACCAAGTATACCATTTTGATAGTCTTAGACCAAATTTTCATAAAATGCGATGGTTTTGAAAAATCTGACTTTTATTTTTTGGAAAAAAAAACAGTTATTTTTTGATTTTTATTTTTTTGAGAGAAAATAAGAGTTATTTTTAACTTTTATTTTTTTGAGCAAAAATAAAAGTTATTTTTTAATTTTTATTTTTTTGAGCAAAAATAACTGTTATTTTTTTACTTTTATTATATCTAGAAAAAATAAAAGTTATTTTTTGACTTATATTTTTTCGAGCAGAAATAAAAGTTATTTTTTTACTTTTATTTTTTCGAGCAGAAATAAAAGTTATTTATGTGTTTCCAACCCCAATTATGATTACAAAACTCAACTCCATTAATTTTTGAGCATATGTAAATTATTTTCACTGAAAAATTATCTTTGTTTGAACAAATTTTTCAATAAATTTATCATAATTTCAAACAAAAATAACTTTTGTTTCTGCTCAAAAAAATAAAAATCAAAAAATAACTTTTATTCTTGCTTGAAAAAATAAAAGTCAAAAATAACTGTTATTTTTTATCGAAAAAATAAAAGTTAAAAAATAACTTTTATTTCTGCTCGAAAAAATAAAAGTAAAAAATAGCTTTTATTTTCTAACTTTTACGATAAAAGTTATAACAGTTACGGTCCCTGGTTTTGACCGATTTCAATACCAACATTTTCCAAGAAATTAAGAATATTTGTGCTGAAATTCAGTGACCTAGCTCTCTTTCGTTAAGGCTTTATCGTGCCGACAACAGACAAACGGACATCGCTTAATTGTCTTAGAATTTCATAAGGATTCAGAATATATATCCCTTTGGGTTTTTGAGCTAATGTTAAGGAAATTACAAACGGAATGACAATCTCAATATACCTCCCATTCTTTTTGATGGTGGGTTTAAAAATACTTCACAAGATCGCAAGCAATGTGGAGACAATTATAGCGGGTTTCCCGTCTTATAATTTTGATATTCAAAATTAATTCGTTTTGGTCGACAAATCAGTAAAGAACTCGTTGAAGTAACGGAAAGACAGAACAAAAGTGGCTTATAGTTATTTCTTTATTCATAAGGATTTAAAGGATTGATATTATAATTGCTTAAAAGAGCTAAAAGTATATAACATAAATTAAGAATATGATAAAATTATAATGTCTCTTGAGACGGGAAGGGAATTGCTTATTATAAGCTTCTATAGCCTGGTAAAATGCTTAATTTTGAAATCTGCTTTTATGACCAGGCTCCAGCACTCTTAACTACCAGGAGCCGACTACTTTTCATAATTTTTGCAACACGATCGTTAAATACAATTGGCAAAATGAGTTTGGAAAATTAAACAGAAGAGCAGAAAATGTGAGCGCCATTTGTACAATATGGAATCATTGATTTAAAACAAAAATGCTTTCAACCAAATGTGATTCAATAACGACATATGTTTGGTCTATGATACGGACTAGGTACACTTAAATACCTTTTTCGATTTCTTTCAGAAACAGTTTAATTATACCCTTTACAAAATTCTATTTTTATTTGTTATATCTATAAATTCATTACGCCCTCCCCTTATCGCTGCTGACAAGCGTGTAGCTTCTTATCTGGTTAAGTGTAAATATTTTGGGTGGTTTCTGGTGGTTTTTGTTTTGAGGGTCTTAATGTGTATCAATGACTATAACGACATGAGTTGCCATACGACAGATATTTATCAATATGGTATCAAATTTATGGCATTAATGAATAGTTATCTCAATGAAGTTACTAATATCTGTGTAATATGGATTTGGCTTGAGGCCACAACAAAAAAGCTAATTAAAAATGTCTGTTTTTCCTAGTTTTGCCAAAGCACAACGAAGATAATCAGCGCCCACGTGCAGTGGAAAAAGGCGTTATAAAATAGTTAAAATATAATTAATATTTATTTCAAATATAATTTGTTATGGAAAACAGTAGCAAGTGTGTTTGATTTCGTATTAATGAATAATGGATTTGTTATCTAATGATAAAATAAATGAATTTAGATTTATAACAATTTTGACGCCATTATATTTAAGGAAGTCAGGAAATTAATCTAAAATTTCTGATTATTTGTTTCAAACTAATTTTAGCATGTTGTGTATTTAATAACACTGTGCTCGATTTTGATAACTTTTTTTACCCACAAAAATGGAGACCTAGTGGGTAAAGATTAATCGAAAGCGCTGAATTCAATGGTGCTAACCGTTTGTTTAGGTTGGCTCTAGTTTTCGAGATATAGCGTTATTTAAAAAATAGTGGAGGTCGAGTAATAAATATTCGCATAACTCAAAAACTGTTTATTTGCTTGAACAAAGTAAAAAAACCGAATCTCGAAAACACAATTATCTTTCAGAAACACTATTTTGCTTTTTAATCCGAGCATTCGTTTTGGAAATAAATATTTTTGTTTGCAAAAAAAAAAATATTTTTTTTTGAAAAATCACAAAAATTTCCCTCAAAAATAATTTTTTTTGCAAACAAAAAAATGTTTCTTCAAAACCACTACTTGGATTAAAAAGGTTATAAGTGTTTCTGAAAGATAATTTTGTTGCCGAGTTTCGGTTTTTTTACTTAGCTTAAGAAAATAAACAGTTTTCGAATTAGGAGAATATTTATTGCGCAACCTCCTTCATTTTATAAATAATATCTCGAAAACCAGAGCTAACCTAAAAAATGGTTATCATCACTGAATTCAGTGTACTCCAATTATATATTTAGTTATTTTTAGTTCAGGAAAATGAACCTCTTTCAAGTTACGTGAACATGTATTGTGCAACCTCCTCTATTTAATAAATAACGCTATATCTCGAAAACTAGAGCTAACCTTAAAACAACATTTAGCATCATTGATTTTGTCGATTTTTTCAACTAGCACAGTGTAATCTGTTTTAGATTTATTTATATACATTTTTAATAAATTTCATTTGTATTTGATTTTCTATTTTAATTAAAATTTGTATCTTTGTGAGATCATCGCTTGGGCGGCTGACCGGCGCTGAATTTGGTCTTAGCTTAAAGTCAACAGATTTAATGATGTTGGTTAAAATTGATATTATAATTAGGTCAAATAAATAGTGTGATCACAGTTTAACGTATAAGCCTGAATTTAAAGAAAAAATATATAAAAGCGTAGTATACTTTTAGGGTGTTATAAGCACGTTTGAGTAAATCGATATGAGATTGCGAATATAAGACA
This sequence comes from Stomorhina lunata, assembly GCA_933228675.1. Taxonomy (NCBI): domain Eukaryota; kingdom Metazoa; phylum Arthropoda; class Insecta; order Diptera; family Rhiniidae; genus Stomorhina; species Stomorhina lunata. The sequence continues at coordinate 105,577,160 of OW121742.1, forward strand.
TAAGCTAAGATATAGACTAAGACATAAACTAAGACATAGACTAAGACATAGACTAAGACATAGACTAAGACATAGACTAAGACATAGACTAAGACATAGACTCAGACATAGGCTAAGACATAGACTAAGACATAGACTAAGACATAGACTAAGACATAGACTAAGACATAGACTAAGACATAGACTAAGATATAGACTAAGACATAGACATAGACTAAGACATAGACTAAGACATAGACTAAGACATAGACTAAGACATAGACTAAGACATAGACTAAGACATAGACAAAGATATAGACTAAGACATAGACTAAGACATAGACTAAGACATAGACTAAGACATAGAATAAGACATAGACTAAGACATAGACCAAGACATAGACCAAGACATAGACTAAGACATAGACTAAGACATAGACTAAGACATAGACTAAGACATAGACTAAGACATAGACTAAGACATAGACTAAGACATAGACTAAGACATAGACTAAGACATAGACTAAGACATAGACTAAGACATAGACTAAGACATAGACTAGGACATAGACTAAGACATAGACTAAGACATAGACTAAGACATAGACTAAGACATAGACTAAGACATAGACTAGGACATAGACTAAGACATAGACTAAGACATAGACTAAGACATAGACTAAGACATAGACTAAGACATAGACTAAGACATAGACTAAGACATAGACTAAGACATAGACTAAGACATAGACTAAGACATAGACTAAGACATAGACTAAGACATAGACTAAGACATAGACTAAGACATAGACTAAGACATAGACTAAGACATAGACTAAGACATAGACTAAGACATAGACTAAGACATAGACTAAGACATAGACTAAGACATAGACTAAGACATAGACTAAGACATAGACTAAGACATAGACTAAGCCATAGACTAAGACACAGACTAAGACATAGACTAAGACATAGATTAAGACATAGACTAAGACATAGACTAAGACATAGACTAAGACATAGACTAAGACATAGACTAAGACATAGACTAAGACATAGACTAAGACATAGACTAAGACATAGACTAAGACATAGACTAAGACATAGACTAAGACATAGACTAAGACATAGACTAAGACATAGACTAAGACATAGACTAAGACATAGACTAAGACATAGACTAAGACATAGACTAAGACATAGACTAAGACATAGACTAAGACATAGACTAAGACATAGACTAAGACATAGACTAAGACATAGACTAAGACATAGACTAAGACATAGAATAAGACATAGACTAAGACATAGACTAAGACATAGACTAAGACATAGACTCAGACATAGACTCAGACATAGACTAAGACATAGACTAAGACATAGACTAAGACATAGACTAAGACATAGACTAAGACATAGACTAAGACATAGACTAAGACATAGACTAAGACATAGACTAAGACATAGACTAAGACATAGACTAAGACATAGACTAAGACATAGACTAAGACATAGACTAAGACATAGACTAAGACATAGACTAAGACATAGACTAAGACATAGACTAAGACATAGACTAAGACATAGACTAAGACATAGACTAAGACATAGACTAAGACATAGACTAAGACATAGACTAAGACATAGACTAAGACATAGACTAAGACATAGACTAAGACATAGACTAAGACATAGACTAAGACATAGACTAAGACATAGACTAAGACATAGACTAAGACATAGACTAAGACATAGACTAAGACATAGACTAAGACATAGACTAAGACATAGACTAAGACATAGACTAAGACATAGACTCAGACATAGACTAAGACATAGACTAAGACATAGACTAAGACATAGACTAAGACATAGACTAAGACATAGACTAAGACATAGACTAAGACATAGACTAAGACATAGATTTAGACATAGACTAAGACATAGACTAAGACATAGACTAAGACATAGACTAAGATATAGACTAAGACATAGACTAAGATATAGACTAAGACATAGACTCAGGCATAGACTAAGACATAGACTAAGACATAGACTAAGACATAGGCTAAGACATAGACTAAGACATAGACTAAGACATAGACTAAGACATAGACTAAGACATAGACTAAGACATAGACTAAGACATAGACTAAGACATAGACTAAGACATAGACTAAGACATAGACTAAGACATAGACTAAGACATAGACTAAGACATAGACTAAGACATAGACTAAGACATAGACTAAGACATAGACTAAGACATAGACTAAGACATAGACTAAGACATAGACTAAGACATAGACTAAGACATAGACTAAGACATAGACTAAGACATAGACTAAGACATAGACTAAGACATAGACTAAGACATAGACTAAGACATAGACTAAGACATAGACTAAGACATAGACTAAGACATAGACTAAGACATAAACTAAGACATAGACTAAGACATAGACTAAGACATAGACTAAGACATAGACTAAGACATAGACTAAGACATAGACTAAGACATAGACTAAGACATAGACTAAGACATAGACTAAGACATAGACTAAGACATAGACTAAGACTTAGACTAAGACATAAACTAAGACATAGGCTAAGACATAGACTAAGACATAGACTAACCATAGGCTAAGATATAGACTATGATAAAGGCTAAAAAATATACTATGGCATATACTAAGACATAGCACCATAACCTTAAAAGTAGTTTTTTTTATAAGCCTTCACGTAAACTGTGACTACCCCCTAAAAATCTCCTAATTTTAATTACATTTATAAACACAAAACTTTATAATAAACTACTACCAGTATTTATATTCTGTTACTTTTTATTTAATCTGACAGCTCAATATTTATATTTTATAATTAACCATTATTATCATTTAATTGGCGGTTTAGTAGTTTATTATAATTTAAAACCAAACACGCACAAAAAGATAAAAATGTATTTAAAATTTTCAAATTCTTTTGCTAAATTAACACAGAGACATAGAAAAAATTTTCTATAGAAAAAATTTTCTATAGAAAAAATTTTCTATAGAAAAAATTTTCTATAGAAAAAATTTTCTATAAAAAAAAATTTTCTATAGAAAAAATTTTCTATAAAAAAAATTTTCTATAGAAAAAATTTTCTATAAAAAAAATTTTCTATAGAAAAAATTTTCTATAAAAAAAATTTTCTATAGAAAAAATTTTCTATAGAAAAAATTTTCTATAGACAAAATTTTCTATAGAAAAAATTTTCTATGGAAAAAATTTTCTATAGAAAAAATTTTCTATAGAAAAAATTTTTTATAGGAAAAATTTTCTATAGAAAAAATTTTCTATAGAAAAAATTTTCTATAGAAAAAAATGTCTATAGAAAAAATTTTCTATAGAAAAAAATGTCTATAGAAAAAATTTTCTATAGAAAAAATTTTCTATAGAAAAATTTTTCTATAGAAAAAATTTTCTATAGAAAAAATTTTCTATAGAAAAAATTTTCTATAGAAAAAATTTTCTATAGAAAAAATTTTCTATAGAAAAAATTTTCCATAGAAAAAATTTTCTATAGAAAAAATTTTCTATAGAAAAAATTTTCTAAAAAAAAATTTTCTATAGAAAAAATTTTCTATAGAAAAAATTTTCTATAGAAAAAATTTTCTATAGAATAAATTTTCTATAGAAAAAATTTTCTATAGAATAAATTTTCTATAGAAAAAAATTTTCTATAGAATAAATTTTCTATAGAAAAAATTTTCTATAGAAAAAATTTTCTATAGAAAAAATTTTCTATAGAAAAAATTTTCTATAGAAAAAATTTTCTATAGAAAAAATTTTCTATAGAAAAAATTTTCTATAGAAAAAATTTTCTATAGAAAAAATTTTCTATAGAAAAAATTTTCTTTAGAAAAAATTTTCTTTAGAAAAAATTTTCTATAGAAAAAATTTTCTATAGAAAAAATTTTCTATAGAAAAAATTTTCTATAGAAAAAATTTTCTATAGAAAAAATTTTCTACAGAAAAAATTTTCTATAGAAAAAATTTTCTATGGAAAAAATTTTTTATAGAAAAAATTTTCTACAGAAAAAATTTTCTATATAAAAAATTTTGTATAGAAAAAATTTTCTATAGAAAAAATTTTCTACAGAAAAAATTTTCTATAGAAAAAATTCTGTATAGAAAAAATTTTCTATAGAAAAAATTTTCTATAGAAAAAATTTTCTATAGAAAAAATTTTTTATAGAAAAAATGTTTCATAGAAAAAACTTTCAATAGAAAAAGTTTTTTGTGGAAAAAATTTTTTATAGAAAAAAATTTCTATAGAAACAATTTTTTATAGTATATTTTCCATAGAAAAATTTTCGATAGAAATATTATTCTATAGAAAAATTTTCGATAAAAAAAATTTTTCTAATTCTTTATTTTTTTTTATCTCTTTCTAGGTAAGATTATTATTAAATGGATCAAAATTTTGTTCATGGTAAGATTTTCATAAACTTTCTATATTCTTTAAAATTTATGTTTTTATCTATTACTATAGAAACTATAACACGATATAATTACATCAATTTCCACCTAATTCATGGTATTTTATTCATTCCATTTTATTTTTAGACTTTTTTAATAATAATTCTTTTATTTGGCTTTTTATGTTTTTTTTCCTGTTAATTACTTTTGGGTTAATGTTTTTTTATTTCTTCATGTTAACCCTCAAAATCACCACAAACATAACAAAAAAAATTTACCAAGAAAAAGTTCAAAGACTTTTTGTGTTGATTAAAAGAACTTGAAAACGAAAAAAAAAAACACATGAAAAAGACTAAATTAGACAACAAAGCCAAGTAGACAATTCTCTTGTTTTTTTATTTTGAAATTTTTTATAATTTTTCAATTCATGTTAAACAACATGTAAATTATTTCATTAACAAAAATTATATTAAATTACAGGAAATTCAAGTTTTTTTAAATTTTAAAGTAAATAAAAATTTGGTAATAAATTAGGGGGAAAATTAAAAATGAGATTTTTTAATTGAGCTTAAAATAATGATGATTTTGGGTGAAATTGAAGTTTGTTTAGATATTTCGAAGACTTGATTTAAGACCTTTAAAATCTTATAAAAACTTCTTATTAAGATTTCCCCTTCTTAACAATGGAGGCCATAATTTCAGCCGACATCAAATGAACTTTTCCCATATACTTATTTATTATAAGGCTCAAACTCATTTCTGGAGTCATGAGTGGAAAAAAGTCGGGATTCATGGCAAAGTGGGGCACCGTATAGTTGACATTCTATATACAAAATCCATTCAAATTGTTTTGAAATCAAAAAAAGCTCTTAAAAACTCACCGCCATAAACGGACAAGTTTTTGGAAAATTCCCATCCGATCTTAGTTTCTTCAAAATAGACGATACCACTGGATTCCGAGACTTATATGTGGCCAATTTACAGCCATCAATTTTATGCAACATAACCTCTACTCCCGTTTGGCCTTTTCGATGGATATGTATTCGAAAATCTATTAACAATTTTGTTATATTCCTGCCAAACACAACATTACCACTTAAATAGTTGCCTTGACTACGCGACAGCTGCACTATGGGGCAGTTGTAGTCTACAACATAATCTGTACTAACAACCGAGCAATTAGATTTGTCGAATATAATATCGAAATTACGCTGGAAAATTTTTAAAAATTAATATTAAAATACTTTTTTTTATAAAAAAATTTCATAATTACTTACCACTGCCTCTGACAGTTGCCCTAGATGCAAAATTATTCCCAAAATTTTCCACATTTTGAAAAAGTGTCCATTTTATATTGAAATGCTGCTAAAAACTGAAAATTAATTTGCTACTTTCTCATGGTTTTATAGCTTCAAATAAAATTTGAGTTTATTACAAAATAGATTTTATAATTATTTGAACCTAGACAATCTCTAATAATGACCATTTAAATCAGTCTCACTAGTTAACATGTTTTAAATACCTGAAGTTACCAAACTTTTGTGATATGGTATATTTCAAATGGTTGTAGTCTTAGCTAAAATGACAATAAATCATGGGAAAACAATGTTCAAATTTTTCAAAAACTTCTAATTTTTATAGGAAATGTTTTCAAAAATTTCCTATTTTTTATGAAATTTTTCAAAAATTTCCTATTTTTATAGGAAATTTTTCAAAAATTTCCTATTTTTATAGGAAATTTTTCAAAAATTTCCTATTTTTATAGGAAATTTTTCAAAAATTTCCTATTTTTATAGGAAATTTTTCAAAAATTTCCTATTTTTATAGGAAAATTTTCAAAAATTTCCTATTTTTATAGGAAAATTTTCAAAAATTTCCTATTTTTTAAAGGAATTTTTTCAAAAATTTCCTATTTTTTAACGGAAATTTTTCAAAAATTTCCTATTTTTATAGGAAATTTTTCAAAAATTTCCTATTTTTTAAAGGAAATTTTTCAAAAATTTCCTATTTTTTAAAGGAAATTTTTCAAAAATTTCCTATTTTTTAAAGGAAATTTTTCAAAAATTTCCTATTTTTTAAAGGAAATTTTTCAAAAATTTCCTATTTTTTAAAGGAATTTTTCAAAAATTTCCTATTTTTTAAAGGAATTTTTTCAAAAATTTCCTATTTTTATAGGAAATTTTTCAAAAATTTTATATTTTTATAGGAAATTTTTCAAAAATTTCCTATTTTTATAGGAAATTTTTCAAAAATTTCCTATTTTTATAGGAAATTTTTCAAAAATTTCCTATTTTTATAGGAAAATTTTCAAAAATTTCTTATTTTTATAGGAAATTTTTCAAAAATTTCCTATTTTTATAGGAAATTTTTCAAAAATTTCCTATTTTTATAGGAAATTTTTCAAAAATTTCCTATTTTTATAGGAAATTTTTCAAAAATTTCCTATTTTTATAGGAAATTTTTCAAAAATTTCCTATTTTTATAGGAAATTTTTCAATTATGTTTTTATTCTTTTTTTAAAAAAGGAATAAAACAACCGAGATTTTATTTTTTAAATCTTTATTGAATGACTTTGGTCTTAAGACTATTTTTATAGGAAAATTTTCAAAAATTTCCTATTTTTATAGGAAATTTTTCAAAAATTTCCTATTTTTATAGGAAATTTTTCAAAAATTTCCTATTTTTATAGGAAATTTTTCAAAAATTTCCTATTTTTATAGGAAATTTTTCAAAAATTTCCTATTTTTATAGGAAATTTTTCAAAAATTTCCTATTTTTATAGGAAATTTTTCAAAAATTTCCTATTTTTATAGGAAATTTTTCAAAAATTTCCTATTTTTATAGGAAATTTTTCAAAAATTTCCTATTTTTATAGGAAATTTTTCAAAAATTTCCTATTTTTATAGGAAATTTTTCAAAAATTTCCTATTTTTATAGGAAATTTTTCAAAAATTTCCTATTTTTATAGGAAATTTTTCAAAAATTTACTATTTTTATAAGAAATTTTTTAAAAATTTACTATTTTTATAGGAAATTTTTCAAAAATTTCCTATTTTAATAGGAAATTTTTCAAAAATTTCCTATTTTTATTGGAAATTTTTCAAAAATTTCCTATTTTTATAGGAAATTTTTCAAAAAATTTCCTATTTTTATAGGAAACTTTTCAAAAATTTCCTATTTTTATAGGAAATTTTTCAAAAATTTTCTATTTTTATAGGAAATTTTTCAAAAATTTATTTTTATAGGAAATTTTTCAAAAATTTATTTTTATAGGAAATTTTTCAAAAATTTCCTATTTTTATAGGAAATTTTTCAAAAATTTCCTATTTTTATAGGAAAATTTTCAAAAATTTCTTATTTTTATAGGAAATTTTTCAAAAATTTCCTATTTCCATTTCCTATTTTTATAGGAAATTTTTCAAAAATTTCCTATTTTTATAGAAAATTTTTCAAAAATTTCCTATTTTTATAGGAAATTTTTCAAAAATTTCCTATTTTTATAGGAAATTTTTCAAAAATTTCCTATTTTTATAGGAAATTTTTCAAAAATTTCCTATTTTTATAGGAAATTTTTCAAAAATTTCCTATTTTTATAGGAAATTTTTCAAAAATTTCCTATTTTTATAGGAAATTTTTCAAAAATTTCCTATTTTTATAGGAAATTTTTCAAAAATTTCCTATTTTTATAGGAAATTTTTCAAAAATTTCCTATTTTTATAGGAAATTTTTCAAAAATTTCCTATTTTTATAGGAAATTTTTCAAAAATTTCCTATTTTTATAGGAAATTTTTCAAAAATTTCCTATTTTTATAGGAAATTTTTCAAAAATTTCCTATTTTTATAGGAAATTTTTCAAAAATTTCCAATTTTTATAGGAAATTTTTCAAAAATTTCCTATTTTTATAGGAAATTTTTCAAAAATTTCCTATTTTTATAGGAAATTTTTCAAAAATTTCCTATTTTTATAGGAAATTTTTCAAAAATTTCCTATTTTTATAGGAAATTTTTCAAAAATTTCCTATTTGTATAGGAAATTTTTCAAAAATTTCCTATTTTTATAGAAAATTTTTCAAAAATTTCCTATTTTTATAGGAAATTTTTCAAAAATTTCCTATTTTTATAGGAAATTTTTCAAAAATTTCCTATTTTTATAGGAAATTTTTCAAAAATTTCCTATTTTTATAGGAAATTTTTCAAAAATTTCCTATTTTTATAGGAAATTTTTCAAAAATTTCCTATTTTTATAGGAAATTTTTCAAAAATTTCCTATTTTTATAGGAAATTTTTCAAAAATTTCCTATTTTTATAGGAAATTTTTCAAAAATTTCCTATTTTTATAGGAAATTTTTCAAAAATTTCCTATTTTTATAGGAAATTTTTCAAAAATTTCCTATTTTTATAGGAAATTTTTCAAAAATTTCCTATTTTTATAGGAAATTTTTCAAAAATTTCCTATTTTTATAGGAAATTTTTCAAAAATTTCCTATTTTTATAGGAAATTTTTCAAAAATTTCCTATTTTTATAGGAAATTTTTCAAAAATTTCCTATTTTTATAGGAAATTTTTCAAAAATTTCCTATTTTTATAGGAAATTTTTCAAAAATTTCCTATTTTTATAGGAAATTTTTCAAAAATTTCCTATTTTTATAGGAAATTTTTCAAAAATTTCCTATTTTTATAGGAAATTTTTCAAAAATTTCCTATTTTTATAGGAAATTTTTCAAAAATTTCCTATTTTTATAGGAAATTTTTCAAAAATTTCCTATTTGTATAGGAAATTTTTCAAAAATTTCCTATTTTTATAGGAAATTTCAAAAATTTCTTATTTTTATAGGAAATTTTTCAAAAATTTCCTATTTTTATAGGAAATTTTTCAAAAATTTCCTATTTTTAAAGGAAATTTTTCAAAAATTTCCTATTTTTATAGGCAATTTTTCAAAAATTTCCTATTTTTATAGGCAATTTTTCAAAAATTTCCTATTTTTATAGGAATTTTTTCAAAAATTTCCTATTTTTATAGGAAATTTTTCAAAAATTTCCTATTTTTATAGGCAATTTTTCAAAAATTTCCTATTTTTATAGGCAATTTTTCAAAAATTTCCTATTTTTATAGGAAATTTTTCAAAAATTTCCTATTTTTATAGGAAATTTTTCAAAAATTTCCTATTTTTATAGGAAATTTTCAAAAATTTCTTATTTTTAAAGGAAATTTTTCAAATTTCCTATTTTTATAGGAAATTTTTTAAAAATTTCCTATTTTTATAAGAAATTTTTCAAAAAATTCATATGTTTATAGGAAATTTCCTATTTTTTCAGGATATTTTTCAAAAATTTCCTATTTTTATAGGAAATTTTTCAAAAATTTTCTATTTTTGCAGGAAATTTTTCAAAAATTTCCTATCTTTATAATAATTTTTTTTTAAATTTCTTATTTTTAAAGGAACATTTTCAAATTCTTTAATTTAAATTTACCAAAGAGTAGACCCTTTGGTCACACAACTTCTTAATATACCATCTAGCGTCGAATAGTGACATTAAAATTAATTTAACCTTCTAGAGTTCAAAACAAATCTAGCACACTTCACTCATTATTGAAACTAAATGAGGGCAATTATTATATTTATTCAAATGAACATTAAAATTCAATTTTCTATAAAATCAACCACTAAACTGTGACATTTAAATTAAATAATTTAAATAAATAATTTTCAAAATAAAACAAAGTTTCTTAAGTGAAAAGTTGCAGAAAATGCATTCCAAATTATATTTCCTAACCCTTATTATAACTATTTGTAACCCCAGGGATACAGAAGGCTCGGTAAGATTAGTTTTCTTAAAACCAAGAAATTATATTGTTATATCAAAATCTCTTTACATCTCTAGCGTACCTTTGACATACGCTGGACCAAAGCCAATTGCACCATTATGAATGACTCAATAATGGCCGTTTTTGAATGTCCTATTGTTGAATTGCCCAAAAATCGTGGCAACTATTTAAAGGTCTCTTTTATGGCTAAGAAGCCTGTCTACAAGCTAATGATGGACCTAGCCATAAGCCTACCGGGAAGAGTAGATTTTCTAAAAATTCGAACCGATGCCTGTAAGTTGTACAGTTTTCAGAGCAGAAATCCTGTGGTCTCGGCACTTTTTCAAAATCTGGCCAGTGGCAACAGTTTTCCGAAAGATTGCCCTATAAAAGCGGTAAATATTTAAGCCCCTAATTCTTAAACGATATATAAAATTTTAAAAGTCTTATAGTAGAAATTGGGATGAAAAATTTTAATTATAGGATGGTCTTAGTTATTATATTCTTTTATGAATTAGGGGCTTAGTATTTCAAAATAAAAAAAAGGAGATATTAAAAATTTTATATTTCAGAATCACACATATTCAATGGGTCATTTTGCTCTAAATCCTGATTACTTTCCCAATTATACCCCAGAGGTGGTTTTTACCACTAAACTTAGCTTATTTTCCGAGAAAAAACATTTAATTTATGCGCATATTGGTTCCAGAGTTATGAAAAGAAAATTAAAAATGTAAATATATATTTCGTGAATTTCGCGAAAATGTTAATTTTTGGTTATAATTACAGTCGATCCTTTCAAATAATTCAAATAATAATGAATATTATTGCTTAGTCTATGAAAAATCTATATAGAAAAGTTTTTTTTAATATTGGATAAGTTTAACCCTTCGATTTAAATTCGTAAAATTTCGCGGAAATGTAAATTTTTCGTTAAAATTTCAGTAAATCCTTGTTAAGTTTTTCTTGTATCCATTTTAAATTCAAATAATAATGAATTTTATTGCTCAGTCTATTAAAAATATATAGAGAATTGATTTTTTATATTGGATAAGTTTAACCCTTTCTTTCCCGGGGTCAAATGTGAAAATTATGATATTTTAACTTGTTATGACAAAATCACGGAATGCTATAAATTTTGAAGTAAATTTTGACAAAAATGTATAAAGTTTATTAAATTTTACCAGAATTAAGCTTGTTATATAAAAGTAAAATATTTTAACCCTAAATATGTATGGGGACTAAAATGACCCATATATTTGTTCTCATTTAGAGCCTGTTTAGGGTTAATATTTATTTTTTAATAAAAAAAACAATTAAACTTTGGTAAACATAATTACTTGTTAGCATTTTTGTTGAGATTCTCTACACAATTTTTAAATTTACATGATTTTCCAATAATAAATTCAAAATTTGAAATTTTGGCTTTTGACCCGGATAAAGAAAGGGTTAAGCTTTTCCAATATCAAAAACAACATTTCACTACATATTTTTGTAGATATATTCATAAATGTTTTTATATAAATTGAAGACAAACTAAATTTACTAAAGATTTACGAAAATTATGCCCAAAAAATAACATTTTCGTGAAATTCTTCAATTTTAAATCGTAGGTACGGCGAAAGGGCTCCAGATAACGACCTCAATTTTCTTGAATTTGATTAAAAAATTTGTCTGTTTTAATGCACAGAACAACAATTTCTTTATTTTTGATATTTGTCAAACAAAATTATCAAAAAGTAAAAAAATGATTTTTAAAACCGACCTTAGAAAAATGTACCATTTTCTAACATGAAAAAGAAAAACGAAATAAATTCGATCATATTTAAACAAAACTAAACTATTTAGTACTAACAAGCCATTAAATTATAAATCATGTCTTATTATGGAATTTCTTTTTATACAAAAAAAAAAAAATATCCTTAGACCCGTTTTCAGAAATATGAATTTTCGGGGGAAAATAGCAATAACTCCAGAACTGCTCTATGGATTTTCGTGTTTGACTATTGGATATAAAGCTGTGTTAGTTCTCTTTAATATTCCATTATTTTTCTTTAAAAGTAAATTATTTTTGGTTAATATTTTGCAAAAACAAAAGAAAATCATTTTCCCCATACAAATGGACATTTTTGACCCGAAGCGCGTCCATAGAACGTTATATTATTCCACCAAAATAAGATAAGATAGACAAGTTATACATCAATGGAAAGCCAATTTCATATACTTTTAAGTGAGATTAAAATTTTTTCTCAACTTTGAAATTAATTTAAGATTTTTGTCAAAAAAGTGAAACAACAAAAAATTTTCATAATTTTTGAATATTACTTTATAATTGTTTGCAGAAATCTCTAAAACTAAACAAGGTATAAAAATAGTTTTTGAACAGAGTATAGACTAATATATTAGAAATTAGAAATATAAATTTCAGAACTATTTCTGAGATTTTAAAGAACATTTTTAAATACAGAAAAGTACACTTTTTGTAATAAATTTATGCAATTTTTTAAAATTACTTTGTAATTTCTTAACAGAAATCTCTAAAACTAAACAAGGTATTATAACTATTTTTGGGCACAGTATAGACCGATTTCTTAGAAACTCAGAAATATAAATTTCAGAACGGGTTCTAAAATTAAAATTAACATTTTTGAATACAGAGCAGAACGTTTTTTTTAAATTTTAGTTTTTTTTAGAAAAAGGGAAGCGTCATCCATTTATAGCCGGTTAGGACCCCAATTATAGCACAGACCTCAAATACATCATATTTGGTACAATTTAACCAAACAAATTTTGAAATCCTTTATCAATTTTTTTACAGACAAACTTAAATTTTGTTTTAAAGTTGAGGCCTAATATCTTAGAAAATGTTAAAAAATTTAAATATTAAAAAATTTAGAAAAATAAAGTTTCTCTTTTCAAAAAATTTCATTTTTTAAACTTAAAAGAATTTTTCTGTGTTATAAAATTTACATAATTAAAAAATGTTTTCTTCTAATTGATTAAGAAATTTATCAGAAATCTTACAGTATTTTTTTTTTTTAAATTTCCGTCTTACCAAAAATGATTAAAAAGCCAAAAAAGGCCAGATGTCATTGGCAAAAATTATACACACTCAAAGGTTTTACATACCCGAGGTGGGCAACTTTGCTCCAACGTAGAGCCCACTGTGCAGCAATGCCGTTTTCTTTTCCAGCTGAGGTATGCCTGGTCTGTCCAGGTTCATCAAAGGTCTGCTTTCTTTAATATATTTCGCTTCCATATTGCGGCTTGGTATCTTCGTGAGTTGTCGGGCAAACTCTATGTTTATTAGGGTTAAAGGAATAAGAAACTTCTAAGTTTGCACAATGCGAGTTTTGATCTTATGATCCGCACTACGCAATGGTATATTTACCGAGTTCTTTTGGAACTTCGGCTCGATGTTAAGTACAAATGTTTCTTAATGATCAGCTACAGGGTGTTATTAAAAATCTATCGGGATTAATTATCAGGTCTCAAGCTACCTACGAAATATTATGAAATAATTATTTGACTGGCTATGAACTTATAATCCAAAGAGATAATTGCTTCAGTTCTCGGTTGGCTAACTACGTTTCTATGATAAGTACTTCGGCTACTTTTGATCCGATCAGCTATCTACAGAATTTAATCCGACGAGATAAATACTTTGGCTCTCGGTCGGTAATTTACAGGGCGGATATAACTCCGATGAGATATAAACATCGGCTAGCTACAGCATTTACTCCGGCATGATAAAAACTTCGGCTCTTGGTCGGTTAATTACAAAGCAAATTATACTCCGATTAGATAAAAACTTCGGTTCTTGGTCGGTTAATTACAAAGCAAATTATACTCCGATGAGATAAAAACTTCGGCTCTCCATCGGATCAACTAACTACGATCTTAACTACTAGGAGGAACTCTAAGTTCTGCCTTCTCCAGTGTTGAAAACTATAATATTTATGCAGGTATGGTTATCGACTAAATGAGAATTATGTTTAGATTCTGATGTTTTTAGATTATGTTATTTATTAATAGATATATTAAGGAGGTAAAAATGAAAAGTAGGGTGTTCACAAAAATAAGGTAGTGTTGTGGATAGATAAAGTAGAAGAATTTAGTAATATTTGTAACGGGAAGTTACCGATAGATACGTCTTTAAACATTGCTCTTAAAGCCTAACTCTTCTTCTACTAATGTTCCAAATTTCCGTGCAAAGTCTAGAAATCTCTCTTTTTCTTTTCATTAGCTTTAAGGCTTTACAAAGGGACAATTATCTGAAAAAACAACCTTTAGAGTAATAACTACATTAGAAGTCGTCATAATATTTTGGAGGCAGAGATAGTTAACGACCTCCTTTGCCATTGCCCCGCCCTAGCTAATATCGGGTGTTTTTTATTGAGGTATAGAACTTTAAGTTGGCATCACTTTTTTAACTGGCGGCCATTTTGTCAGCTGTCAAATGATTAATATTTAGTTTGGTTTGCAATTTCATCATGAACAGGTTGACAAAAGAACAACGCTTGCAAATCGTGCAAATTTATTTCGAAAATAATGGTTCAGTTCGCGAAGTTTACCGCAAGCTCCGTCCATTTTATGGTCGACATAATCGTCCATCAGAGCAATTAATTCGGTTAACCATGGATCGTTTTCGCACTACGTTTACTCTATGTGATAATACGCATCCGCAGCGACGTCGAACAGTGCGCACCGAAGAAACAATTGCCGCTGTAGAGCAAAGTGTTGAAGAGGACCCGAATGAATCGATTCGCCACCGTGCACAGCAATTGGAGCTTTGTCCATCAACATTATGGAAGATTTTGCATAAAGATCTTGGCTTGCGACCTTACAAGATCCAGCTTGTGCAAGAATTAAAGCCGCGAGACCATGCAATGCGTCGTGATTTTGGTGTATGGGCCGAAAATGAGATTGATCTCGATGCTGATTTTCATCGCAAAATTTTGTTCAGTGATGAGGCTCATTTTTGGTTGAATGGCTACGTCAACAAACAAAATTGCCGCATTTAGAGTGAAGAGAATCCACATGAGACCCTTGAGACGCCATTACATCCACAAAAACTGACTGTTTGGTGTGCTCTATGTGCTGGTGGAGTCATTGGGCCATACTTCTTCCGAAATAATGCTAGAGAGTCAGTTACCATAAATAGAGACCGGTATAGAGCCATGATAACCGACTATTTTGTTCCCCAATTGGATGGCATGAATGTGGATGAGTTGTGGTTCCAATAAGACGGCGCTACATGCCACACAGCGCACGTCACAATTGATTTATTGAAGGAAACATTCGATAAGCGCATAATTTCGCGGAATGGACCTGTCAATTGGCCACCAAGATCGTGCGATTTGACACCACTGGATTATTTTCTTTGGGGATATGTGAAGTCGCTAGTCTACGCCAACAAACCAGAAACGTTAGGGGACTTGGAAGCCAACATTCGTGGCGTTATTGCCAACATACGGCCCCATATGCTCGAAAAAGTAGTGAAAATTGGACCTGTCGAATTGGCTTTATTCGAGCCAGCCGCGGCGGCCACATGTCCGAAATCATATTTAAACATTAATGGCATAAAATTATCCTTCCAATAAAGCCAAATTGATGGACATTAAAACGATTTTCTTGTGTTTTATTTCAATTCGAAGTTCTATACCTCTCAAAAAAACACCCATTAACAGGGCTTATCAACTGGGAATAGAGGTATTCTACACAACTAATCTGCCGAACATTAATATTGGTAAAATAAATTAATTTATTAAAGCGTCTGGGTTCTGATAGGACTTTGTTTTTCTGTCCCTTGCATGCTCCACAAAGAATACATTTTCTGGATAGAAATAACGCTGACCTAACCCGTTGGGTTGTTTTATTAAGATTTAAATTTATTGATTAAAAAAAATTACTTTTGAAAGGGATTTATATAATTCAATGTTTCAAGCGACCACGCCTCAAATGGTTCATACGATTAATCCAATTTTTTCAAACTTTCTTCAAAATATCGACCGATATCACACAGATAAATTCTTTAATCTTAGCTTACAGTCCGTTAACCGAGTTCTTTCCAAAAGACATAAACCTATAATAAATAATATAAAAAATAGTTTAAAGGCGTTAAATCGCAAGAACATAGTGTTGGTCCCTTACTGTACGACAAGGCATGGTCAGTGCATAGAAGATGACAATATGCTGCCATGTCTGAAATAATAATGTTTACAACGGGTCTAGATAGCTACCTACTGTAATCTGTGAGAATGTTTCTTATTTAAGCGAAGCCACATCTGCCTGGAATAAATACATGCAAGGAACGAGAGCCCCTGTCATTTGCTAATTTCCACGCTCTATCTATCTCTTTCTCTCTCTAGAAGTAGGAATAGAGGAATACCAAAATATTACTGAGATTACTCCAGGATTAAAAAAGAATTGCCTTGTGGCGAAGACACTCTTCTTTCTGAAATTTTTTATAAACAACAAAATAGGAAATTGTACTCAGCTAAGATCTATGTTAAAGTTTGGACTCTAAAGACGAGCGATTGAAAATTGGAAAACCTGACTACGATCGAATATTACACTCTGTAAATCCCTACGATCAGAAATTGGACTCTTAGGTTAGGTTAGACAGGATGCAGACTGTAAGGTCCACCTCACTTGGGTCCATAAAGAGGTCCCTTTGTAATTCCTGCAAGGATAGAGAAAATTAAATTCTTAAAACTACCGAGTGTAAGAGACTCAGTTAGAGCCAGCCAGATGCACCGATAAAAGAGCCTATTTTACGAATATTGATGTTCGAGATCTCTGATAGATCGTGCAGAAATGGGAATCCTAGATGGAGGGTTCTAAGTTCAGCAAGTGCTGGGCAGTGACAGAGGAAGTGGGATATTGTTTCTTCCTCCTCTGCATTGTGACAACTTCTGCAGTAGTCATTGCTTTGAAGATTAAGTCTTCTAGCATGTATACCTATAAGACAGTGTCCTGTGAGTACTGAAATAAGGGTGCGAAGTCTATGGCGCGAAAAGCTGACCAGGATTGCAAAGCGCTTACTGTCGTAAGTTGGCCATGTAAGTCTGGAGATCGTACATGTACTTTCTGTGGACCAGTTGGTCTGTGCGGACCTAAAAATAAACTGCTTTATGAGCAATTTGCATGCTGAGAGCGGAATACCTATGAATTGATCAGTGTTTTCTTGACTAAGAAGAGCACCATCTTTTGCTAGGTTATCCGCTATGATGTTGCCTGGTACATTACTATGACTACGTACCCAGAAAAGTTCAATGTTGGAATGTCTCGCCATCTCATTTAGAGACGCCCGGCATTCACGGGTAAGAACGGATGTCGTGTAGACCGATGAAAGGGAATGAATGGCGGCAAGACTATCTGTACAGAAACGAATATCGTTATAATATACTCGGTGGTACGTGCCACTTGCTCGCCCTATAAATAGCTGAAATTTCAGCTTGAAGAATGCTACATTGTTTTGGGAGCTTGAATTTCACTTTAATCCCAAATGATGGGATAAAGAAGCCCCCACCCACACCACGTGACGATTTGGATCCATCCGAATAGATAACCAGGGTCTCTTCACTAAAAGCGTTATGGGCCCCTGAGATATCCACAGTGAAGGATTGCTCGAAAGCGGGTGAGGGAATACAGTAGTCTATATTATCAGTGAGATTAAGTTTCTCCAGAATAGTGGTGTGGCCTAGAGACGAAGTAGACCATTCACCGGTGGTTTTTAACCTGATAGCTGAGTTGAGGGCTACTAATTGGGCCATTAGCTCAGCCGGAAGCCAATTAAGCATGGTAAAGAGTGCCTTTGAAGGAGTAGTCCTTAAAACACCCCTAATCATGAGAGCAGCAGATCTAAGGATCTTAACAAAAAATCCTCGCTGATTAGCCTTATTTAGGGCAGGCCACCAGACAAGAGCGCCGTACATGAGAATGGGCTTAGCAACCATTTCGAAGAGCCAGGCTGTATTAGAACGGGATAGGCCCCACGTATTTCCTAGAGCTCTTCTGCACGAGTATAGTGCAATGGAAGCCTTAGACACCCTAGATTGGGTGTTTAAGTTCCAGGACAGCTTAGAGTCCAGGATCACACCTAAGTATTTGGCATGATCCGTGAGTACCAGTTCCGTTCCATCAAGCTTTGGAAGATTGAACTGGGGAATCTTGTATTTCCTAGAGAAAAGAACGAGTTCCGTTTTGGCGGGGTTTACTCCCAGGCCATTGGAAACGCTCCATTCAGTAAGTGTGGCGAGAGCGACTTCGAGTCGCTGCGAGATAGTGTTTAGGTACTTGCCCGAAACTGCAATAGCGACATCATCTGCGTAAGCAATAGTTTTGAAGCGCAGAGAGTCCAATTCCATTAACAATTTGTTGATGGCAAGGTTCCAGAGCAGGGGAGATAAAACACCCCCCTGAGGAGTACCTCGGTATGCTACTTTATATACTGTAACTTTTCCCAAGGTAGAGAAAATAATTCTATAGGAAAGAAGTTTTCCAATAAAAGAGATGATAGAGTCATCAACTCCTATATCCGCCATTGCCGAAGTAATCGACGTGGGCTTAATATTATTAAAGGCTCCCTCTATATCTAGAAAGGCGACTAGTGAAAATTCGCCGAACTCAAGTGATTTTTCTAAGGAACTAACAAGTGAGTGGAGTGCTGTTTCAACAGACTTACCTTTATTGTAGGCGTGCTGTGATTTAGAGAGAAATGCGTTCTAAAGTTTTAAGAAGGAAGGAGCTGAGACTGATTGGTCTGAAGTCCTTCGATTTTGTGTGGCTAGCTTTACCCGCTTTAGGGATGAATACTACCTCACATCTGGTCCAGGATTCCGGTATATATGAGAATTTAAGACAGCTCATAAAAATCCTGATGAGCCAGGGAGTTATAGTCTCAGCGTTATGCTGAAGGTCTGCTGGGATAATTCCATCCGGACCCGCTGACTTATATGGTTTGAAACTGTCAAGAGCCCACTTGGACTCTTTAAAGACCAGCTTTGGAAATTGAGCTCTGCAAATACCTACAGATGAATATTGGACTATTTAAATATCAACTCTGCAATGATTTACAATTGAACATTAGACTGTGTAAATTGTCTGTGTAAAGACTTACGGTTAGAATTTGGAAGACCAACTCTTAGAAATTGGGTTCTAAAAAGACCTACGGTTAAACATTGGACTCTATAAATACCAACTATTTAAAATTGGACCCTGCAATGATCTATGATTAAATATTAGACTTTGTAAAGACCTACCGTTAAGCAGTACGGTTAAAAATTGACTGTGTAAAGGTGGAAAATTGGGCTCTATAAAGGTCAAATATTGAAATTGGCTACCGTTGAACTCTATTGAGACTTACCGTTGAGCTCTAGGATTAAAACTTAACTTACGCTTGGAAATTGGGCTCTATAAAGATGAAATACATTTGGAAATTGGACTCTGTAAAGACCTACCGCCGAGCTCCACGAAGACCTACAATCGAAAATTGACAGTGTAGAATCTTACGTTTGGAAATTAGGCTCTATGAAAGCCAAATATTGAAATTGGATTTTGTAAAGATCTTAGTTTGAAAATTGGACTCGACAATCCCCTGCTATTTGAAATTGAACTCTGTAAAGATCTTAGTTTAAAATTTGGACTCTACAAAACCTTGCGATTTGAAATTGGACCCTGTACGAACAAGGCTCTATAAGACCTACGATTGAAAGATCAACGATTAAAAATTGGACTCTACAAAGATGGATGAATGGATATGACTCTTTAAAGATCTTTTAAGCGTAGATCTTTAAAGAGTCATAATCTTTAAAGAGTCATAAGTCATAAGAGTCATATGGATTCTTTAAAGATTTGTCATTCAATATGATAATATGAAAGAACCTACTGTTGAAAATTGGACTTAATAAACGCATTCAAATGAAATTTTGGACTCTGTAAAGATATACAATTATTTATTAGACTCATTAAAGAACTGTTCTGAAAATCGGATTCTAAAAAGACCTACAGTTGAAAATCCGTAGAGTCGGATTGAAAAATGACACTATATAGCAAATGGTAGAAAATTGGAAAAGTTATGCTTGATTGAAAATTTTTGATTTTTTCTGTCCAGTAGTTGAGAAACCGCTAAGTTAATACCAAAAAGATCTCATATGCATCACTGTGTACTGTAGAAGAATACTTCTGTTTAACCAGTATATTTTGGATTGCTTCATGGGATACCCTTAAACATTTTTAATCCTAGTGTGCTTCTGGGCTGCATGGTTACCCTTTTAATTCCTATAACTTCCTTATAACTTTACGAAAAAGCATTTCAGCGACTTCCCTGCCGGAGTTGCCTTTATAAAATAGAATTAAATATGAACCTGGTACATATGGAACAGAATGATATATGTATATGAAAAATAATGAAATATGAATTAGGTTCATATGAAACAGAACGGAATGAAATTGAATAAGAACATATAGAATAGAATGAAATATGAACCAGGTTCATATAGAATATAATGAAATATAAACAAGGTTCAGGTGGAATAGTGTGAATATGAACCAGATTCACATGAAACAGAATGAAATACGAACCGGTTCACATAGAATACAGTAAAATATGGAACATTTTATGTGGAATATAATGAGACGTGAACCATTTAATATTAAACAGAATGAAATATGAACCAGTTTTGTATGGAACAGAATTCATATAAACCAGATACATTTGAAATATTGAACACTTCATATAGAAAATAAGGTACAAGGCCAATACACGGGGCATGCGGCTGCGGGCGGTCGTAGTGTTGTCAGTGCATAAAATGTGCGTTTGTTTATAAAAATATTTATATAAAAAAATATTTGAGTAGGATATAATTAAATCTGGCAGCACTGAAAAAATCAGCAGCGCGGAAAAGCAGAACAAAGTTCTACTTTTTTCCATTGCCGCTTCAAATTTGACAAATCAAAAAACAGCTGATTGCCGCCCGCAGCCGCTTGCCGCGTGCATTGGCCTTCTACCTATAAACAAATATGTACCAGTATATTTTCAATATAACAAAATATGAACCTTTTCTTAAATCTTAATAATTATTAAATTACTGTCAAAACAAAAATCGTTAATTTACGACCTCCATTATTAAGTCTAATTCCAATTATGACCTCAAATTAACTAATAATTTTCATTCAATAAAAAGCAATTAAAAAACAATTTTCTATTAAACTAAAGTAATTTCTATTCAAAAATTATATTATATGAGACAAGATGGACACCAAAACATATTTTGTTGCGATATTTGTTATATATTGGAACCACCGGCAGGCTCATGGCTCTGTAAGTTTAGAGACCAATTAATAACGAAATCAAAATCTAAAATTCAATTTTAAATTTATAAAATCCGTAGCGCACTTTTGATATACAATGGACCAAAGCGAATTGCTCAATTCTGGATAACACGATAATTGGCTTCTTTGAGTGTCCCATTAAGGAGTTACCCAAGAATCAAGGCAATTACCTAAAAGCCTCTTTTAGATCCCTAAAACCTGTCAACGATATTTCCATGGTTTTGAGCATTAGCTTTCCGGGTAAGAATAAGCAAAAAGAGGTGGATTTCTTGAAATTTACTACGGACGCCTGTAAGTTAAGGAATTTTCAAACTAAAAATCCTATAGTCTCGGCTATCTTTAAGAATCTGGCGAATGGCAATAATTTTCCTAAGGCATGTCCTCTCAGGGCGGTAAGAAATTATGTTAATACTAGAAATTATTATTATTATAAATTTCATTACTTTTTTTATCTTTTTTCAGAATTACACCTATACCATCCCTTATTTCGCCCTAAATCCAGATTATTTCCCCGGCTATACGCCGGAAATGAATTTTTCTACTAAAATTGATTTGTATACCGATAAAAGACCTTTTATTTATGTTTATATGGCGGCAACAATTACAAAAAGAAAAACTTAAGTGAAAAGTTGTTGTAAACGAGTAAAAATGGTTTTAAAATTTAAATTCTTAGCGGTTCACATGTAGATTCGAATGAAATGTGAAACGGTTAATACCAAATAGTATGAAATATTAACCGTGAACGGTGAACCGCCGTGGTATATCATTTTAGTCATCCGCCTAGCATACAAGAGGTCCCAAGTTCGATCCCCGGCCAGACCCACTTGAAAAAAAATAATTTTCAAAAAAAAAATTCGGCGGTTTCACCTCATAACTCAGCTAGCCACTGGTTATTGAGTATTAGGCTATGTAAAACTTCTCTAACTATTGCATTTGCCGTTCGGAGCCGGCGTTAAAACGTAGGTCCCTTTCAATGAGTCTAAAAATAGAATCGGATGCAGATCATTGTGTGAAAGACGTACCCCTTGTTCCAATTGGAATGTTACCGGGGAATTATATATATATATTATATATGAAATATTAATTAGATAGAATATAAAAACTGACAACGACTACAAAGCATAACATACTATGTTCGTCCTGGGTTCGAGCCCCAGTCATGCCAAATATCATTTTTTGTAATTGTTAAAAATATTTATTATCACAGCATCTTCCATTGGCTGTAAGAAAACAACACGCTGTCGATGTAAAATAAATAAAATTGGCTGTAGAACAAGAAGCTTTAATAATTCGTCTATTTAACAACAGATGGCTCAACTTTACAGACATAACATGCAATTAGAGTGCTTAATACTATAAAGCTTTTGTACTTATTTCTAGAAAATACAAGATTTCTAAACATACTCTGCCTAAATTGGTTGATGTTCAACTTGTGCTCGCGGACCATGTCAAATACTTAAAACTGTAATAGAGCCTCAATCTAGGGTGTCTTTTAGCATCCATTGCACTCGACTCATGTATAAAATTCTTTGTTAATACATGAGCACTTATGTTGTCAAAGATTTTCTGGCTCTTCGATGTGCTTGTCAAGCCTATACTATATTATATGGTACTCTTGTCTGGTATTCTACATTCTGGTGTATGATCTATCCAAGTTTTTATACATAGCCCTCAAGTTGGCTATGCTAAATCTGAAGGTTTAGCATTATCAAAGAAAGTCTTCTTCAGTCATTTTATATTTGAAGATTTCTGACAATTTCAATATTTTTCTGTCCGAAATTCTTCTTCTATTATCCTTAACTCCCAGTGGAGCATAGGTCCACAAAATCCTAATGTTTGTTGACCAACCTCATTGTACGTCTGAATGACACTTCTAGAAATTTCGTTAATACTGGCGTCGTTGTTGTTAATAGCATCTGGAAGCCGATTTCTTATGGAGGCAATAAAGGCATTTCGATATCTTTCCGATTCCAGTTGTCCTACATCAATTTTCCGATCGGCTTTTGCCGTATCAGACCTCAGAGCCGCTACTTTTAATTGAACTTTACACGTTACTAAATGGCGGTCGCTGTTTATATCTGCTTTGCTCCTTGAGCGTCAAGATGATCGCCACTTAGAATTGTTCAAAATACGATTAATTGGGTTCTTTGTAA
The DNA here is from genome assembly GCA_933228675.1 of Stomorhina lunata. Classification (NCBI taxonomy): domain Eukaryota; kingdom Metazoa; phylum Arthropoda; class Insecta; order Diptera; family Rhiniidae; genus Stomorhina; species Stomorhina lunata. Next base: position 105,600,902 of record OW121742.1, read on the forward strand.
CGCCGTTCGGCGATATATACGATGTGGTTGATCCAACTGCTGAGTATGACGAAAAATTGATCTTTATCGTTTGTGGACTGAATTTCAGTTGATAATTTTCAAATCTTATCTTATCTTATATTCTTAAACGAGCAATAATTATGTATATATATATCTATATATAAATATATATATATATATATATATCTATATATAAATATATACGATTTTGATAAAATTTGGACAGTGGATACCTTTTTTGATGTATAGGTCCAAGAAGAAGGGACTTTTGGAACCTTTGCCTATTCTTAAACGAGCAATAATTGTATGTATATATATATATCTATATATAAATATATACGATTTTGATAAAATTTGGACAGTGGGTACTTTTTTTGATGTATAGGTCCAAGAAGAAGGGACTTTTGGAACCTTTGCCTCTAAGAGAGTAAAAACGGGTAAAAAAGGGAAAAAATCGAAAACGTTATATCTCCTAAAGTAGTAGGTATAGAAACAAAATTAAAATTACGTTTTAAACAGCTATGAAAATAAGCGGACAGGTGTTTGGTACTTTTTTGAAACTATGTCCAATAAGGGGGCAAAAAAGTCTGAAAATAGTTTTTTTCGTACTTTTTTAACCCACTTTTATATTTTAAACCAAAGAACATAGAAAGGAACTTTGTACAGCAGTCAATAGATGTAAAAGAAATATTGGTACTTTTTTGATTTTGGGGCCAAAATGGGTAAAAAGGGGATAAAATGATAAGTTAACATCTCAAAAGTAATATGAATAGGAATTATGTTAACTGCGTTTTAATAAAATGTATCGAATTCAATTGGTACCAAAGAAGTACCTAATAAGCATATGGAACTTTTTGAAAGTAGTGGATAAAAAGGGGAAAAATGAGTAATGTTATAACTTTTAAACAAATGAATGTTTGTATGTATGTTCTTTATAGAATAGTAAACTGTGAATTTGATCATATTATGCTCTTTAGCGAAGATGTTGCGGATAAGCCGGCGAAGGTTTTTAAGTTGATAAGACTAATTTCCGTTAGGTGGCGCCACTGAAAATTACCAAAATTAATTAAATCGTAAACTGTATATTTGATCATGCAAAGTTGTAGCGCATGAGCCGGCAAAGGTTTTTTAGTTGGTGTGAATAATTTCCGACAGGTGGCGCTACTGAAAATTACTCAAAGTCAATTTAATCATAAGCTGTACAATTAATCATGCTATAATCTTTAGCAAAGTTGTTGCGGATAAGCCGACGAATGTTTATTAATGGGAATGACCAAAGTCCAACAGGTGGCGCCACTGAAAATTACTCAAAATGAATTAAATCGTAAACTGTGCATTTCATCATGTTATAATCATTAGAAAAGTTGTTACGTATAAGCAGACGAAGGTTTCTTAGTTGGTATGAACAACTTCAGGTGGCGCCACTGAAAATTACTCAAGATGAAATAAATCGTAAACTGTGCATTTGATCAGGCTATAATATTGCGCATGAGTCGACGGAGGTTTCTGTTGGTATGACCAATTTCCAAAATTTTTCAAAATGAGTTAATCTATAAACTATGCAAACTATATGTTGATCGGAAAAAATAAATAAAATAATTCGAAATTAACTGAATATTTGCACAAAATGCTTATCATAAAGCTCCGAGCAAGGCTCGGTCAACCAGGTACTTACGAGCTTCTGTCTTGAGTTTGATTGCCATTAGCCTATGGCCACACCCCTACTATAAACATCGCCATCCGGGCGACCAGAGTAAAGAAACACGATATTTTCATTGCGTACCTCTCTTTGCGCTGTCCATCTTGCTTCTTGCACCGCCAACAAGTGACGACATTTCACGCCTAAGTTGTTCTAACTTTCCAATTTCGTAAAACGTGCGCATGTTTCACGTCACAAACTTTAAGCTTTCCTTCATGGCTATATTTGGTTTAATAGTCCGATATCTTCGGATAGAATTGGTTTCATTCATCAGAATGTTCTCACATAGACTAGCCACCTAAAAAATTAGCCCCGACCAAGAATCCCACACGGGTTGTTTACCGCATCTTCAACTAGGCTGTACAGGTTACCATAATGTACCAGGAGGAGGTTAGGGTAGGAATTGCATAAAGTTCTTACCTGGTAGCTGAAGATGTCAGGCAACAAGTGCATACTAAATATTACATCCGAGATAAAAGCCTTATAAAAGGAGACCAAATGGCTAATTTAGTTCATAATATACTAAACAGATATTTGGTTTTGTATTGGCTGTCAGTGTTTCCCAATGAGGTGGCAAGATGTTCCATTATAGAACTTGTCTAAGTACCCAGTTCTAATAAAGTATCTGACAACAGTTTCGAATTACCTTGTCATATCTGGTAAACTCCATGAACAGAAGGATGCTTACTTGCTTACATTGCATCCTCCAGCATTAATACTGCTATCTTCGACCAATATTTTTCCTCCAAACATTGGCTTCAAGATGTAGACAAGGAATGATTTTTTTTTATTACTTTAACCCTTTTTACCCCGCTCTTAGATTATTCTTCAGCCCAAATGTAGACGATATGGCTAAGATATTACAGAATATACTAGAGTGATATTAAGGGCTAATATCACTCAATGAGATAACAAGACATAGAATTTCTTCCAATATAGGCATCAAGATGTAGACATGAAATGATCTTTTGATCCCTTTAACCCTTTATATCCCACACTAAGTTTATTATTCAGCCCGAATGAAGACAAAATGACTAACATACCATAGAATATACTAGAGAGATATTAACGGCTGGTATATCTCAATGAGATGGCGAGATATAGAACATGTCTGGGTACCGAGTCATAAAAATGTTCCTGTAGAAAGCCATACCAAATCTAATGATCTTCAAGAGAATGCTGATCAGTATTTAGACTTGCAGTTGTTTGTAAATTGCAAATAATAGATTTTCTCGAAAGGTCTACACAGACCATCAGGACCACAGAAACGTACCTTCTGTTTCAAATCAAAGTTCACTGTGCCAATTTTTGTAGCTTATCTCGTATCTTTTGCTCTTGCCCGACTTCACAACTTGATCCTAACTCCTACAGGGCACTACTGTATTTTTTGGTTGCCTGCTAGAGGTCTTAATCTTCAAACGACTACTATTATCATAATGTTGAGGAAAAGGAGATGGTTATCTAACTCCTTCGACATTGTCCTACAAATCCCAGGGCTTATCATCTTGGCAACTCTTTTCTGCACCAACTTTCGTAAAAAAGACTCATTAGCAGAGTATGAAAGGTCTGCACAGACCATCAGGACTACAGAAACGTACCTTCTGTTTCAAATCGAAGTTCACTGTGCCAATTTTTGGAGCTTATCTGGTATCTATTCTTCTCCCTCCCGACTTCGCAACTTGATCCTAACTCCTACAGGGCACTGTATTTTTGCGTTGCCTGCTAGACTACTATTATCATAATGTTGAGGAAAAGGAGATGGTTATCCAACTCCTTCGACATTGTCCTACAAATCCCAGGGCTTATCATCTTAGCAACTCTTTTCTGCACCAACATTCGTAAAAAAGACTCATTAGCAGAGTATGAAAACAAACAAAACATTTGAATTTGTTTTGATTTTTTGCATTGAGCAAAATAGAAATCATACACAAATAGTTGTTAAACATTTGCCAAAGTGATTTGTTTTTGATTTGTACTCGAACGGAACACTAATGCTATATAAATTTACTCAGCCAGAAAGGAAAACAAAGGGAGCAAAAACGAAAAACTCACAACGAAAACGTTTCGCAAACGTTTTATCTTATTTAATTTAACAGCTTTGAATGCTTTGATACTTATTTTCAAGAGTTTCATTAATAATATTTACAAAAGTTACAAAAATATATTCGGCTACTGGCTGTCATAGCTTAAGCCAGAACGAACGATTCGCAAACGTTTCTGAGGCTGTTTTCCACTTAAACGTACTATTGGCATAGTAAACTGAAACAAAGAAGGTGATCGTAAAGAATATTATTTGTGTTTTGGTCTATGACTTTTCAAATGAATTTGTTATGGAACAAAAGGATTAAAGTAAAGCCGAATCTGTCTTAACATTCTACAAACGTTTGCGAAAGGTTTCGTTTCTTTTCATACTCTGCTCATTAGTAAACCAAAAGTATTTTTGATCATAAGTAGGACCCAAATGACTGAATAATAAATGAAATGTACAGCAAATCAAAAAGAAGTAGTTGAAGAATGAACATATTTTTATATAACTTTTTGAAATAAATCAAAATTTTGATACTCCTTTACAAATCATATTCATATTATGACCATCAATTTACTTTCTCTTCATAACTCGGGCCACTGCTGTGGCAGCCAATAAATGAATTTTACCCGTAAACATACTCAATTTAAAGGAAAATGACACTTCCGGTGTGTAACCCGGAAAATAGTCGGGATTAAGAGATAAATTGGCCATAGTATAGGTCACATTCTAGAAAAAAGAAATCAAACAATTTTATAAAATCTTAAAATATCCAGACCTACCCCTAGCAGCGGACAGTCATTGCTAAAATTTCCCGTCTGCAGCAATTGCTTAGACAACGAAGTCACTATGGGATTAGACGAACGATGTTTTGACATATTACATCCATCTGCACTAAACTTGACCAAATCCATTTCCTTGTTTCTATCCGAGGGCATTGTCACACGAAATTCCAGACGAACTTTTTCAATATTCTGACTAAACTGCATATGAATGGTGACAGCGTTGCCACGATTGCGAGGATATTCAGTGATGGAACAATTAAAAAAGCTCATGTAGGCCTTGGACATGACGGTACAGTTGGCCGTTTTCCAGCGAATTTCGAAAGGGCGCTAAATGAAAATTGTTCAGTTAATGTTCAATTCTCATATTATATAAAGTTTTTCGGAACCCACCAATGCGTTGCCATTTTGTATGCCCACAATAATTACCAAAATATTTAACAAAATTTTTACAGAAAACATTTTTCATTGACTGTTTTAACAATTTATGCCCTAAATTTGAATTTCGTATTAAATTGAAGCAAATTATTTTTCTATTTTTAATGAGACTTTTTTCAAATTCAATTGAAAATTAAGAGTGAGTGACTTTTGCTTTAGGTCATTTAGTCATGTTTATAATTTCTAATTGGTTTTATAATTATTTTAAAATTGTTTTTGTTTATAATATAGAAGTCTCATTTTTGTAAATTATATAATTAAGTAAAACTTATGCACCCTACGGTTTGTCAACTGTACAATAGAGCGGTTCGCCTTCCATCTAAAAAAAAAGTTATGTCAGTCACCCCCTTTGATAAAATATAATGTCAAAACAATTCCAAAAAATATTTTTTTAATTTTTTTACCACGCCTACAAATACCGCCCTTTTAGTATTTTGTTCACTGTGTCGTCATTTTAAGTCGGATCATAACATTTTATATATCGGCGTTCTCGGCTCTGTAAGGGCTACATTTCTCTCTTTGATAGTTTTTTACTACCACGTCAATTTATAGTCATAACTTCTAAAAGATAGATTTTTACTCGATTTGATTAGGGTGGGTACGACTCGAATTTTAAAAAGTTATGACCAGAAATTGATGAGATTGTAAAAAACTATCAAAGAGAGAAATGTAGCCCTTACAGAGCCCTGAACATCGATGTATAAAGTGTTATAATCGGACTAAAGATGGCGACACTAAACAAAATACTAAATGGGCGGTATTTGTAGGCGTGGTAAAAAAATAAAAAAATATTTTTTGGAATTGTTTTGACATTATCTGTAATCCTAGGGGGTGACTGACTCAACTATTTTTTTTCGAACCACTCTACTGTACAATATACGAAATCCGGGATCTATATATGGATCATGTAGAGTCGAAATAAGTTTAGTAACCAAAATATACTTAATTATTCATTACAGCTAAATTGGATTAGATATGATTATCCACTCCTTAACATGCAATCAAAGTTAATGATGTAAAATTTTAAAATTATTTGAAAACTGTATTATTTAGTCGATTAAAATTAATATAAATTAATTCCAAATCTGATAACGCCAACATGTGCAATTGCGCTAACGCTAATATACAATCACTCAAAGTACTGTCCCAATGTTTTTGGCTGTTTACGAATATGAGTGTAATAACAAAGCTGTTGGCTCAATTTCTCTGATATTTGGTATTATTGCATATTGGACTCGTGTTGATAACTATATTTAAAAACAAGTAAGAAGTCGGTCAAGCCCGACCATACGATACCCTTCACCGCTAATATCGAAGGTGTTCTTTCTCCTGTATAAAGACAAATATTTGATAAAATTTGGCATTATATAAAAATTTTCTCAAAACTTATACATTTAAGTCATTTGGACCTATATGAGAGCTTGTGTCAAATGTGGACCGCTTATCTCGAAATTTGGCAAATTGATTAAAGTTTTTATGCATGCAAATTCAAAATTCTCATTATCTTCAGATTTATGAGCGTTTTAGAAATTTGTGTCTCATTTAGTGCGTTTTGCCAGAAAAGTTTGCATGGGAGCTATGGTCAAATGTACACCGATTTTAATGAAACAGTGATTTTGGTTTACATGAGCAGTATATGTTTTAAATTTCATGAAAGAATATTGATTTTTGTGGCCACAATATCAATTCCGAGATGTGGGATCTATGGGAGGTACCATAAATAATTTTGAAGAATTGCAATATCCATGGTCCCACTATCAAAAAAATTATCTGTGCCAAGTTTCATCAAATTATCTTTAGAATTACGACCTGTACTTTGATAACATAGTTTACATGGGGATCCAGCCAGCCAGACGGACGGACGGACGGACCGACATCGCTTAATCGACTCAGAAAGTGATTCTAAGCCTATTGGTATACTAAAAGGTGGGTATAATATAAATATTCCTTTGCGTTACATATATCAGCACAAACTTCTAATACCCTTTCCACCTATGGTGAATGTGAACCGATGTTGTCCATTTTCATTACAAAACTTTTTCAAGATATCCAAAATACTTTTTTAAAATTTTGATCCTCTAGCTTTTTTCGTTTAGGCGCTATCGCGCTTTTATTTGACGGACAGGCGGATGTAAACCCCCTTTTCTTTTTGTATTTTTGTGTTTCCGTAAGTTGTTTTATATGGAAGCTATATTCAAATGGTGACCGAAATTTGGTGACAAAATTTAGCATATTGGCTGTTATTTACATAAGACTTCCTTGTGCTTAATTTAATGATCATAGCTATTACAACTTATCATATATTGCCATTCAAGTATATTTTTGGTGGAATTTAGGCTATTTCCGTAAGTGTTTTGTATGGGAGCTATGGTTAAATGTGAACCGATTTCGAAAATTTACATGCTGCCTAGTGCTTATGTAGAACTTTAATATACCAAATTTGATCATCATACCTTTTATAATATATTATTTATTAGGAAATCAGCGATTGGCCTATGTGAGGTTATACGGGAGCTATGGTCAAATGTGAGCCGATTTTAACACCAAAATTTTCCAAGAAATGAAGAATATTTATGCCAAATTTCAGTGACCTATATCCTTTCGTTAAGGTTTTATCGTGCCGACAACAGACAGACGGACATCGCTCAATCGTCTTAGAATTTCATAAGAATTCAGAATACACTTAAATTTTGATTTTTCAGCCATTATTAGAGAAATTATAAACGGAATGACAATCTGAATACCTCCCCATTCTTTTTGATGGTGGGTATAAAAATGCGTCTAAATAACAACAAATGGCGAAACTTTATGCTAGAAACACAATCACAACAGCAGGCTACACGAACACCGACTACAAAAGTCGTTGGCTGCAATAGTCGCCTTGTTGTAGTCAGCTACTTAATTATTTTTAAGACGGCAGCTGCATTGAAAACAGCTGATAATATGTTTTTTAAAATAGAAACAGCTGCTTATAAGTGATGCCAATATCACAATAATAAGATGGGCAAAATAACGATTTATATTTTGTCAGAAACTACATAAATCCTTTTTAGTAATCAACCTTCTAATAGAAAGATTTTATTTGAATCACTTATAGGTTGAGAGTTATGAGCTTTTTAAATTTTAAGAATTATAGGGCATAACTTTGGAAGCTTATATCCGATATTATCTTTTTTGGTAACAAACAAAGTGTTCACGCCCACTTGAGATTAAAAAACTAAGCCTATTTTACCCACCGGTCACACACATATAATCAAAATTTCTGAAAAATCGGTCATCCATATTTGTCACTTTTATTATATGACTTATATGGGAGGGGTCACGCTCACTTGAGATTTCAGAAAAAAGCCTAGGCTATTTTAACCGCAGGTCACACCTTACCACACTGTCTAAATTTCAGAAAAATCGGTCGGTTTCATCATCCATATTTGTAATTTTTAAAATCTGACTTGTATGGAACGGGTCACTCGCACTTGAGATTTCAAAAAAGATCTGGCCTATTTAATCCACCAGTCAAACCTTAACATACTGTCTAAATTTCAAAAAAATCAGGCTTCATTATCATCTATATTTGTCAATTTTAATATATAAGTTATGTGGGAGTTGTCACGCTCACTTGAGATTTCAAAAAAAAACCTAGCCTATATTAACCACAGGTCACAATATACCACACTGTCAAAATTTCAGAAAAATCGGTAAGCTAGTTTTCTTTCCATACATACAAACAGACGCGAACATTTTTATATATATATATATATAAATATATATATATATATATATATATATATATATATATATATATATATATATATATATATATATATATATATATATATATATATATATATATATATATATATATATATATATATATATATATATATATATATATATATATATATATATATATATATATATATATATGTATATATATGTATATTGTTAAAGTGGAAGATCAAAGATTTTTGACAAATGTAAATAAATAGAGAAATACACAAGGGGATTAGTTGGGAATATAATAATGAAAATATTTTATTATCACTTAATACCAACCTTTTATTTAGAGTAATTCTTCACAAGTGATTTTAAAAGTTAAACATATTTTAGGTTTAAGCTAGAGTATAACACTTAAACTAGATAAAGAGAGTAGCGAGAGACTGGAAACCCAGGTACTCTCTCTTACACTACTCTACACGTTTCACGCATAAACATATATATATATATATATATATATATATATATGTATATATATGTATATATATATATATATATATATATATATATATATCTATATATAAATATTTGATAAGTATCGGGTGTTTTTTATTGAGGTATAGAACTTTAAGTTGGCGTCACTTTTTTAACTGGCGGCCATTTTGTCACCTGTCAAGTGATTAATATTTAGTTTGGTTTGCCATTTCATCATGAACGGGTTGACAAAAGAACAACGCTTGCAAATCGTGCAAATTTATTTCGAAAATAATGGTTCAGTTCGCGAAGTTTACCGTAAGCTCCGTCCATTTTATGGTCGACATAATATTCCATCAGAGCAATTAATTCGGTTAACCATGGATCGTTTTCGCACTACGTTTACTCTATGTGATAATACGCATCCGCAGCGACGTCGAACAGTGCGCACCGAAGAAACAATTGCCGCTGTAGAGCAAAGTGTTGAAGAGGACCCGAATGAATCGATTCGCCACCGTGCACAGCAATTGGAGCTTTGTCCATCAACTTTATGGAAGATTTTGCGCAAAGATCTTGGCTTGCGACCTTACAAGATCCAGCTTGTGCAAGAATTAAAGCCGCGAGACCATGCAATGCGTCGTGATTTTGGTGTATGGGCCGAAAATGAGATTGATCTCGATGCTGATTTTTATCGCAAAATTTTGTTCAGTAATGAGGCTCATTTTTGGTTGAATGGCTACGTCAACAAGCAAAATTGCCGCATTTGGAGTGAAGAGAATCCATACGAGACCCTTGAGACGCCATTACATCCACAAAAACTGACTGTTTGGTGTGCTCTATGGGCTGGTGGAGTCATTGGGCCATACTTCTTCCGAAATAATGCTGGAGAGTCAGTTACCATAAATGGAGACCGGTATAGAGCCATGATAACCGACTATTTTGTTCCCCAATTGGATGGCATGAATGTGGATGAGTTGTGGTTCCAACAAGACGGCGCTACATGGCACACAGCGCACGTCACAATTGATTTATTGAAGGAAACATTCGATGAGCGCATAATTTCGCGGAATGGACCTGTCAATTGGCCACCAAGATCGTGCGATTTGACACCACTGGATTATTTTCTTTGGGGATATGTGAAGTCGCTCGTCTACGCCAACAAACCAGAAACGTTAGGGGACTTGGAAGCCAACATTCGTGGCGTTATTGCCAACATACGGCCCCATATGCTCGAAAAAGTAGTTGAAAATTGGACCTGTAGAATTGGCTTTATTCGAGTCAGCCGCGGCGGACACATGCCCGAAATCAGATTTAAACATTAATGGCATAAAATTATCCTTCCAATAAAGCCAAATTGATGGACATTAAAACGATTTTCTTGTGTTTTATTTCATTTCGAAGTTCTATACCTCTAAAAAAAGCACCCTTAATTGTTTCTTTCAATTTCCTTCATCGTAATTATTGTAAATAAAGTAAAATGGTTTAAATCGCTCATTTATTTCAATATTCTATGGTGTTGACAGCACTAAATCTGTTATTGTCGCCAATAAAAATAGAAATTAGTTTAATCTTGGCTACAGCTACAACGGTGGTCGGTAGTCGTGTCGCTGTGCCGACGCTAAAAAAGTTATTCCCATTTGAATGCGTGTAACCTAATTTTGACAGGTTGTAGCCCGTAGCCTGTAGCCGTGATTGTGTTTCTAGCATTACTGTTTTTTAAACTAGATGTGACGTATAATAAGAGTGTTGAATTATATAAAGCTTAACCAGCTTCACCACCTTTAATCTCTGTACTACTCCCTTTCCAATAAAAGTAACACAACCCTGCAAGCCTGAGTATTAATCTTCTTAAAAAATCACCAAAGACCTATCGATTCGATAACAATGTTCATAAAACTGATGCCATCTAAATGTCATCTGCTGATGACCGTCATTACCAGACTACATCTTTACCAAACTATAAATTGCGTTCTGGCTCTTATAATTTTCAGCCGATCTGCTCAATTGTCTTCTACTTTCAGAAATTGTACTCACCATAAAATCCATGTTAACTTTAAACCGCCTATAAGAAGCAATTCAGTATTCTCTACCTCTAGAGTAATGTTGGGCAAAGTATCTTTTGTATTAGCCAAAATACAATCAGAGAGACTTTGCCCATCATTGATCTAGAGGTTTCCGAGACTCTTATTGCTTGGTATACGACTTTTGAGAATGCTTCTCGCTGAGTTTTCGAATTGACATTATCCGAGACTCTTATTGCTTGGTATACGACTTTTGAGAAATGCTTCTCGCTGAGTTTTCGAATTGACATTATCAAATCTCTCAATGATTCTAAAACAAGGTTGGTCACAGGGCTGCCAGATACTTTTTGGTCATCATCCCCAAAATTTAAAATTTTTATCCCCAAAAATCCCCAATTCATAAAAAAGCGTATTTGCTTACATTTTTTATTCAATTAAATGAAGAGATCGTTTTTATTAACATAAAAATAGTTTTGTATGCTTGCAATACTTACAAATTTAAATAATAAAATATAAGAAATCTAGTAGATATCTCGTAAATTTCAGAATCATCAATCCTAGAGAATTATATAAGTTAAACTAAACAAAAGTCTACTTTCACACCAGTCAAGTTTGGCTCATCAAGTCTTAAGAAAAAGATGACGAAATTAAATAAAATGATAACAAGTTTAAGAAAATTTTGAAAATTTGAGTAAAATAAAATGAAAGTGAATGCATATTCAAATCAAAAATGTGAAAGAAAATCTGATCAAGAAAATCGGATGTGTGTGAAACAGCACTAACTTTTTTAAATTAAATTTGTTAACATATCAGTTGTCGGTTGGAATTCTTGACAACAAATTTGTTAGAATATTTCGTTGTTTTTGTTAAACTCCCCAGCAAAACTTTGGTAATGGCAAGTACTCTGATAACTGGTTACCTTGTAACGACTACAACATACCATCGGAATAAATAATAAGTTATTACAGAAGTACTTATTTGTAATTAAGATGGTAATTTAAACTGAATGGCCCCGGTTCAAATCCCACCAAGGGCAACAATTTTTTTTAGTTTTTTTTTTTTAAAGAGTCTTTTTAAATGATTTTTGAATTTTAAGAACTTAAATATTATCTTCTGTAAAAAAAAATTGTAAAACTACCTCACGTTAATGAAAAAATACCATCATGAGTCAATTTTGATTATGTAGGGGATGTTGAATACCAAACACGATTCTAATTGGTCTTAACTTGGTAAGCCCAACTTATCTGGGTCATCCTTCATCTCATCTGTGGACACACACCTCCTCATGGTATCACCCGGGGAGCTAGTTTAACACCCATTAATATTGTGAGATCGATAAAAATGGCTTAGGATTACGGGCTAGTAACTCTCTCTTGAAAAAAACACAGTGAAGAGGATAAAATTAGAATTGAAATGTCCCACTACCTAATATTAGAGGAGGATGTCCGAAACTTCGATAGAAAGACCAAGTAGAGGAACATTTTTCAAAGCTTGGCCTATAAAATTGGAGAATATTTGCATAAGATCGAAATCCATGGAATTCTAAAATATGCTCGGACTTTGACCATAACAGGTTGTAACATTTAAGTAAGTAAGAGTCAATCTTATGTAAAAACAAAAAAGAAGATTTGAATTGTTTAAGTTTTAAAATAATTTTAAAAAAGTTTTAAAATAATTACAAAAAATCGTATAAAAATATTTTTCCAAAAATTACAACAAAGCAAAAAAAAGCAGAGAAAAACAAAGTTATTTTCACATGATTTTGGATCTAAAAATAAAATTGTTTATATTAATTATAAGTTGCTTAATTTTCAACATATGAAGTAGCTCAGTGGAAGAGTCTCTGCCTAGCAGTCGGAGGGTCTGGGTTCGAGCCCCCATGGGATCATAAAAAAGATTTTGTATTTCGTTTAAAAATATATGTTTTTAATAAAACAACAACAAAAAAGTTGTTGCTGTTGTTGTTGCTTTCAAATTGCTTACCCAAGTCATTACTTTTCTGCAATTGGTAAGTACTTGCCTCCAATGACATCCCCATGTTAATGTAATGACTTAAACAGCGAATGAGTAAGTAGTTCGTGTTCAATAGTTTAACTGTTTAACTCATTATTTGGTAATGAAAAGTTTTACTGGGTTCTTTATTAATCATAATCGGATGCAATTTTTATATCAAGAAATGGATCATTCTTTATTACAAAATAATTTCATTTATTAATAAAATAACTTTTAAATTAACAAAGTAAAAATGTCCCCAAAAAATCCCCAACAAATTTGAGTGAATCCCCCAAAAAATCCCCAAGCCCCAATCCAAATTTTTTCGCCTTTTTAAAGATTGAATATCCCCAACTTTGGGGCCAAATCCCAAATCTGGCAGCCCTGGTTGGTGAAATGAATAGCATTTCTAAATGAGAGTGCTCAATCTTAAAATGGAAATGTGCTCTGAGAATTGTATTTGCTGTTTGTTCTATAATTTTTGTATGTTTTTTGAGAACACAATTTTCTTATTTAACATAAATTATTGCAAAAAATGGCCAGCCTTGTTCTAAAATCATTTAAGCACGTATTATACCTATTTTTCAGAAGTCTGCAATTTTTAATATTAATTGTTTTTTTAAAGGGTAAGGTAAAAGCTATAGAAGAAGAGACCAGTTTCAGTTTTCATTCATTTGTAAGCCGGTTTGCGCAAGCCTTCTATAAAGGTTTGACGAAAAAACATCATTCGCTTTAAATTAGTTTTGTTAAAAGTGGAGAATTGGTCTATATTTAATCAGGACTCTGATACAAATTAAACCCAAAATTTATTTAATTGAATAATACTTAAGCGATGTCCGTCTGTCTGTCTGTCTGTCTGTCTGTCTGTCTGTCTGTCTGTCTGTCTGTCTGTCCGTCTGTCTGTCTGTCTGTTGAAATCAAGTTTCTGAAGCCCCTGGAGGATGGACTTACATAAATTATATATCAGATTTTAGGAAATTCTCCCGCAATGAAAGCTATTAAATTTCATTAAAATCGGTTTATAAACATCGAAATTATCGCAAAAATATCAAAAATTAGACGAAAATTTTAAAATTTTTGATTGAAACACACTTTTAAATAACAAGAGAAAAAAGATACTCCTGGTGTACATGTGATAATATGTTAATATTAGATTATCAAAATCGGTCCATAAACAACTGAGATATCGCCAAAACACTGAATTTGATGTATCGCAAATTGCCCAAAGTTCGCATTAGAGAATGTTTGTTGAAAAAAATGAAATGCAGACATAGGAAAAACCATCCTCCTTTAGCACGGACCTACATAAATTTTATATCAGATTTTATGAAATTCCCCCGCCAAGTACGTTATTAAATTTTATCAAAAGCGGTCCATAAACAATTGAGGTATCGACATAACACTACATTTGATGTACAGCAAATTGCCCAAAGTACGTGTCTAAGAAATTTTGTTTACATTTTGTAAGTATTGTTTCAGCGATATCTCAGGTGTTTATGGACCGATTGTGATGAAATTTGACATCGTTCTTTGTGTGAGGATTTTCTAAAATCTATACTCCACAAATCTCAGAATTGGCAGGAGAATCGATTTCGCGACCTCCGTCCGTCCGTCCGTCTGTTTGTCTGTCTGTCCATCCGTCTGTTTGTTTGTCCGTCCGTCTGTTTTTTTGTCCGTCCGTCTACCTGTCTGTAATTTTTTCTGTTGTAGTCAAGTTTTTGGAGCTCCTGTTTTGTCGATATCTCAGGTGTTTATTTTGATGAAATTTAATAGCGTCCTTCGCAGGGGATTACCTAAATCCTGATGCATTCGATAATTTGTGGTAGATATAATTTAGCATTTAAGCGATGGTGTTTTGATCGACAATGATAAAATTCAGGGTGGGACAATATCCTAAAATTTTGTGTAAAATCCAGGAGCTCCACAAATCTGATTTTAGCAGACAGACACTCTGCATTAATCTTAATTTTGTGTCTGACTTTTGAACATTATTATATTATTTGAGAATGTTTTATATATCAAATTATAGGTAATCTTCCTAGGAAGTACAAAAGTGCAGCTAAGTACATGATATCTGTTCAAAACCTACATATGTATGTAAGTATCTCACATATCAACGAAAATTTAAATTTTTTAATTGCAATTGGGAGAAATCCGTTCACGTTTGACAATTGATTCAGTATAACTTCGCCTAAGATACGATGATGACATTTAGTATAAAGACGTTGTACAATATTGATATTCAGGGCTATACTTAAACTTTCTAGAGGGACAACATTTGACAAAAGTATTTCTGATCTCTTGAAAAGTTCGATATTGAAAATGGGCGAGCTCTATTCACATTTAGTGAAATCTCCCATATAACCCCGACCGGGAATCGATTTAATGCTGATAAATTAAATCAAATTAAAATTGCACAAGGAACTAGAAGAAAACTTTCCAAACATCCATCGGACAGATCGAAAGAACAATACATCCCAAATATTATTGATGAAGTGTTCATTTTAATTAATTAACTAACTTTAGATTAATAAGTAAATCTTCAATAACTTTTCCGACAAAGCTGATATCCATCCATTCAAAAGCTATATATTTCACGTCTGTATCTAAAACTAAGAGTGTATACCCTATAATTTTAAGGCTTATCATTGTTAAAGCTTTGACCTAAATCAGTCCGCTAACTTCAGAGTTTTACATAACTAATCAAGAACTTTTACTGGTGGGATAATTCGTACGAATTAAAGTGCACAACCCTCACTGGGCACTGTGATTTTGGGTTGCATGCCAGAATACTTAAACTTCATCAAATCGATGTGCTATTGCAAATGTAAGGGCATCTACATTTTGAAGCATCTTTTCTGCATGGTTTATCTGGTCTATCGAACTTTATTAAATGTTCGTAAAATATGTGTCTATTTTATTTCGAAGCTACTGGCTGGCTTAAATATGAATTTTCTACTTGTAGTCTAGTAATCATTATCTTTCACAAAGGGACCACTTTAGAACCCAAGTGAAGCTTCCCTAGACATCAGCCACCTGCCCAACCTAACCTTTGGGTGCATAACTATTCTAGATGATGACGCTACCGAAAAGCTTTTCGTTTTCCGACTCTTAATTTTAAAGACTCTTTGCACATAATACTCATAATAACCAAATATTGCTAGGAATTACATTAAGTACTTTTGCAATACCATTGGTGAAAGGTATCCAAGATTCGGCAAAGCCGAACATACCACTCTTACTTGTTGGTAATTGATAATATCGCAGAAATGTCGTTCCGGTACAAAGAACCGACTGCTGTGGGAACGTGAAGCATAGCATCTTATACTCGTGCTTGACTGACTACATATAATTCGTAAATTGTTTCTTATCTTTTTATATTCTTATGCTTTAGTTTTAAACTTTAAGGTCTTATATCATGACACAGCTTTCAGGAAATGGTAGAGTATTATTCAAACGTAACGTTAATTTAAGAAATTTCCTTTAAATGCTATCAAATGCTTAAAAACTCGATTAAATTGAAATAAAAGCAAACAGTGACAAACTAAAAAAATATATTTATATATATATTTTTTTAAATCCAAACTCTCTCGATAAAAAATCTGAAAATCATCTTTTCCGTTCAGATTTCATTTCTTATTTTATCATTTATTTCACTTGACTGCATAAT
Organism: Stomorhina lunata; assembly: GCA_933228675.1. Lineage (NCBI taxonomy): Eukaryota > Metazoa > Arthropoda > Insecta > Diptera > Rhiniidae > Stomorhina > Stomorhina lunata. Next base: position 105,617,718 of record OW121742.1, read on the forward strand.
ATTATTATTTACAATGTCTTTTTAATGCTTTTTATTACATATTTTCTATTCCCTTTATGGGAATCACTACCAACAACAACAGCAACATAACCATTATCATCAACCTCCATTCCCATCATGACCATCAAACTCGTTGTCGTCGACTTCATGCCTTTAGTCTGGCCATATGACAAATGCATTAAGGTTGTACGGAAGGACGAATTATGATTATTGTTATTACTTAGAATAAGAGTCAGTCAAACATGTAACGAACCCCAGCTGACAAACAAACCGGCAAATATTCCAACAACCTGACAACCAAATCTTTAAGTAAACCCGTCAATTCAAGCAAACTAAGTAGCTGACCCAACCACTAGCCCAAAGCCCGCAGCCATTGTCAGCCACTGCCAGCTGATGATTGAAACATCTAAAAACCAGCAGGAAGCTAAAAAAAGGGGGAAATTAAAAAAGAGCTGAAAGTTAAAACAAAAAGTGTCAACAGTTGGTCAAGCCCGACCATAAGATAGCCTTACATATATCTTTGATAACTTTGATGATATGAAGCTATCCTTATTTTTATACCCACCATCAAAAAAAATGGGGGGTATAACGAGATTGTCATTCCGTTTGTAATTTCCTTAATATTGGCTCAAAAACCAAAATTGAAGTATATTCTGAATCCTTATGAAATTCTAAGACGATTGAGCGATGTCCGTCTGTCTGTCTGTCTGTCTGTCTAATAATGCGATTAAATTTTAAGACTCAATTATTTGGTAAACGGAAATTTAGATAATTATGTAAAATTTCTGTAAATTTTGTATTAGAATATTACATTTCGTTAGTAAGCAGAAAAGTTTAGAAAATAATCAGCACTTCCACACATTGATTTGCTGTATGGTCGTTTTGAAAAGTCCCATATCTATATATATTCTATCAAAATATTTGTTTAAAAAAAGATTTACGGTGGAATTTTCTATAGAAAAATTTTCGATAAAAAGATTTTTCTATAGAAACATTACCTCTACAAAATTTTTTTTATAGAACAATTTTCTATAGAAAAATTTTCGATACAAAAATTTTTTATAGAAGAAATCAGAAAAAAATTTCGATAGAAATATTTTTCTATAGAAAAAATTTCGATAGAAATATTTTTCTATAGAAAAAATTTCGATAGAAATATTTTTCTATAGAAAAAATTTCGATAGAAATATTTTTCTATAGAAAAAATTTCGATAGAAATATTTTTCTATAGAAAAAATTTCAATAGAAATATTTTTCTATAGAAAAAATTTCGATAGAAATATTTTTCTATAGAAAATATTTCTATCGAAATTTTTTCTATAGAAAAATATTTCTATCGAAATATTTTTCTATTGAAAAAATTTCGATAGAAATATTTTTCTATAGGAAAAATTTCGATAGAAATATTTTTCTATAGAAAAAATTTCGATAGAAATATTTTTCTATAGAAAAAATTTCGATAGAAATATTTTTCTATAGAAAAAATTTCGATAGAAATATTTTTCTATAGAAAAAATTTCGATAGAAATATTTTTCTATAGAAAAAATTTCGATAGAAATATTTTTCTATAGAAAAAATTTCGATAGAAATATTTTTCTATAGAAAAAATTTCGATAGAAATATATTTCTATAGAAAAAATTTCGATAGAAATATTTTTCTATAGAAAAAATTTCGATAGAAATATTTTTCTAAAGAAAAAATTTCGATAGAAATATTTTTCTATAGAAAAAATTTCGATAGAAATATTTTTCTATAGAAAAAATTTCGATAGAAATATTTTTCTATAGAAAAAATTTCGATAGAAATATTTTTCTATAGAAAAAATTTCGATAGAAATATTTTTCTATAGAAAAAATTTCGATAGAAATATTTTTCTATAGAAAAAATTTCGATAGAAATATTTTTCTATAGAAAAAATTTCGATAGAAATATTTTTCTATAGAAAAAATTTCGATAGAAATATTTTTCTATAGAAAAAATTTCGATAGAAATATTTTTCTATAGAAAAAATTTCGATAGAAATATTTTTCTATAGAAAAAATTTCGATAGAAATATTTTTCTATAGAAAAAATTTCGATAGAAATATTTTTCTATAGAAAAAATTTCGATAGAAATATTTTTCTATAGAAAAAATTTCGATAGAAAGATTTTTCTATAGAAAAAATTTCGATAGAAATATTTTTCTATAGAAAAAATTTCGATAGAAATATTTTTCTATAGAAAAAATTTCGATAGAAATATTTTTCTATAGAAAAAATTTCGATAGAAATATTTTTCTATAGAAAAAATTTCGTTAGAAATATTTTTCTATAGAAAAAATTTCGATAGAAATATTTTTGTATAGAAAAAATTTCGATAGAAATATTTTTCTATAGAAAAAATTTCGATAGAAATATTTTTCTATAGAAAAAATTTCGATAGAAATATTTTTCTATAGAAAAAATTTCGATAGAAATATTTTTCTATAGAAAAAATTTCGATAGAAATATTTTTCTATAGAAAAAATTTCGATAGAAATATTTTTCTATAGAAAAAATTTCGATAGAAATATATTTCTTTAGAAAAAATTTCGATAGAAATATTTTTCTATAGAAAAAATTTCGATAGAAATATTTTTCTATAGAAAAAATTTCGATAGAAATATTTTTCTATAAAAAAAATTTCGATAGAAATATTTTTCTATAGAAAAAATTTCGATAGAAATATTTTTCTATAGAAAAAATTTCGATAGAAATATTTTTCTATAGAAAAAATTTCGATAGAAATATTTTTCTATAGAAAAAATTTCGATAGAAATATTTTTCTATAGAAAAAATTTCGATAGAAATATTTTTCTATAGAAAAAATTTCGATAGAAATATTTTTCTATAGAAAAAATTTCGATAGAAAGATTTTTCTATAGAAAAAATTTCGATAGAAATATTTTTCTATAGAAAAAATTTCGATAGAAATATTTTTCTATAGAAAAAATTTCGATAGAAATATTTTTCTATAGAAAAAATTTCGATAGAAATATTTTTCTATAGAAAAAATTTCGTTAGAAATATTTTTCTATAGAAAAAATTTCGATAGAAATATTTTTGTATAGAAAAAATTTCGATAGAAATATTTTTCTATAGAAAAAATTTCGATAGAAATATTTTTCTATAGAAAAAATTTCGATAGAAATATTTTTCTATAGAAAAAATTTCGATAGAAATATTTTTCTATAGAAAAAATTTCGATAGAAATATTTTTCTATAGAAAAAATTTCGATAGAAATATTTTTCTATAGAAAAAATTTCGATAGAAATATATTTCTTTAGAAAAAATTTCGATAGAAATATTTTTCTATAGAAAAAATTTCGATAGAAATATTTTTCTATAGAAAAAATTTCGATAGAAATATTTTTCTATAAAAAAAATTTCGATAGAAATATTTTTCTATAGAAAAAATTTCGATAGAAATATTTTTCTATAGAAAAAATTTCGATAGAAATATTTTTCTATAGAAAAAATTTCGATAGAAATATTTTTCTATAGAAAAAATTTCGATAGAAATATTTTCTATAGAAAAAATTTCGATACAAATATTTTTCTATAGAAAAAATTTCAATAGAAATATTTTTCTATAGAAAAAATTTCGATAGAAATATTTTTCTATAGAAAAAATTTCGATAGAAATATTTTTCTATAGAAAAAATTTCGATAGAAATATTTTTCTATAGAAAAAATTTCGATAGAAATATTTTTCTATAGAAAAAATTTCGATAGAAATATTTTTCTATAGAAAAAATTTCGATAGAAATATTTTTCTATAGAAAAAATTTCGATAGAAATATTTTTCTATAGAAAAAATTTCGATAGAAATATTTTTCTATAGAAAAAATTTCGATAGAAATATTTTTCTATAGAAAAAATTTCGATAGAAATATTTTTCTATAGAAAAAATTTCGATAGAAATATTTTTCTATAGAAAAAAATTCGATAGAAATATTTCTCTATAGAAAAAATTTCGATAAAAATATTTTTCTATAGAAAAAACTTCGATAGAAATATTTTTCTATAGAAAAAATTTCGATAGAAATATTTTTCTATAGAAAAAATTTCGATAGAAATATTTTTCTATAGAAAAAATTTCGATAGAAATATTTTTCTATAGAAAAAATTTCGATAGAAATATTTTTCTATAGAAAAAATTTCGATAGAAATATTTTTCTATAGAAAAAATTTCGATAGAAATATTTTTCTATAGAAAAAATTTCGATAGAAATATTTTTCTATAGAAAAAATTTCGATAGAAATATTTTTCTATAGAAAAAATTTCGATAGAAATATTTTTCTATAGAAAAAATTTCGATAGAAATATTTTTCTATAGAAAAAATTTCGATAGAAATATTTTTCTATAGAAAAAATTTCGATAGAAATATTTTTCTATAGAAAATATTTCGATAGAAATTTCGATAGAAATATTTTTCTATAGAAAAAATTTCGATAGAAATATTTTTCTATAGAAAAAATTTCGATAGAGATATTTTTCTATAGAAAAAATTTCGATAGAAATATTTTTCTATAGAAAAAATTTCGATAGAAATATTTTTCTATAGAAAAAATTTCCATAGAAATATTTTTCTATAGAAAAAATTTCGATAGAAATATTTTTCTATAGAAAAAATTTCGATAGAAATATTTTTCTATAGAAAAAATTTCAATAGAAATATTTTTCTATAGAAAAAATTTCGATAGAAATATTTTTCTATTGAAAAAATTTCGATAGAAATATTTTTCTATAGAAAAAATTTCGATAGAAATATTTTTCTATAGAAAAAATTTCGACAGAAATATTTTTCTATAGAAAAAATTTCGATAGAAATATTTTTCTATAGAAAAAATTTCGATAGAAATATTTTTCTATAGAAAAAATTTCGATAGAAATATTTTTCTATAGAAAAAATTTCGATAGAAATATTTTTCTATAGAAAAAATTTCGATAGAAATATTTCTCTATAGAAAAAATTTCGATAGAAATATTTCTCTATAGAAAAAATTTCGATAGAAATATTTTTCTATAGAAAAAATTTCGATAGAAATATTTTTCTATAGAAAAAATTTCCATAGAAATATTTTTCTATAGAAAAAATTTCGATAGAAATATTTTTCTATAGAAAAAATTTCGATAGAAATATTTTTCTATAGAAAAAATTTCGATAGAAATATTTTTCTATAGAAAAAATTTCGATAGAAATATTTTTCTATAGAAAAAATTTCGATAGAAATATTTTTCTATAGAAAAAATTTCGATAGAAATATTTTTCTATAGAAAAAATTTCGATAGAAATATTTTTCTATAGAAAAAATTTCGATAGAAATATTTTTCTATAGAAAAAATTTCGATAGAAATATTTTTCTATAGAAAAAATTTCGATAGAAATATTTTTCTATAGAAAAAATTTCGATAGAAATATTTTTCTATAGAAAAAATTTCGATAGAAATATTTTTCTATAGAAAAAATTTCGATAGAAATATTTTTCTATAGAAAAAATTTCGATAGAAATATTTTTCGTTTTAAATATTTTTCTATAGAAAAATTTGTCTGTCTGTCTGTCTGTCTGCCTGTCTGTCTGTCTGTCTGTCTGTCTGTCTGTCTGTCTGTCTGTCTGTCTGTCTGTCTGTCTGCTGTCTATATGTCTGTTTGTCTGTCTGTGTGTCTGTCTATTGTCGGCACGATAAAACCTTAACGAAAGTATATAGGTCTCTGAAATGTGGCACAAATATTCTTCATTTCTTGGAAATTTTTGGTATTGAAATCGGGCAAAATCGGTTCACATTTGACTATAGCTCCCGCATAACCCCGTCTAGACTAATCGCTTATTTGCTAATGAATGACAAATTATAACAGCTATGATGACAAATTTTGGTATCTAGAAGTGCATAAGTACTAGGGAGCATATGAAATTTCATCGAAATCGGTTCACATTTAACCATAGCTCCCATACAAAAAACTTATGGAAACAGCCTAAATTCCACCTGAAATACACTTAAGTGCTAATAAATTATAAACTGTAATAGCTTTAGCCACTAAATTTAGCATAAGGAATTCTTATATAAATACCAGCCAGTGTGTAAAATTTTGTCACAATCGGTCACCATTTGACCATAGCTCCCATAAAAAAAACTTACGGAAACACAAAAATAAAAATATTCGTCTGTCCGTTAGATAAAAGCGCGATAGCTCCTTAACTACAAGAGCTAGAGAGACAAAATTGTACAAAAATATGTTTGATATGTAACATAAGGTGTATACTGAAAATGGGCGAAATCGGTTCACATTTAGTTAGAGCTCCCATATAACCCCGCCCCGGGAAACATATGAATGCTGATAAATTGAATACATTTGTAATAGCTATGACGACTAAATTTAGAATAGAGAAGTTTAATGCAACTATTGGTCAGTATATCAAATTTTATAGGAATCGGTCCATATTTGACTATAGCTTTCATGTAAAAAACACTTCCGGAAACAAAAAAATGTAACAATGGCCAGTTAAAAGCTATTCAATTAGGAACTATGACAGCTATGGCCACTAAATTTTGCAATCGGTCAACATTAGCTGCACCCTCGTAGATATATGAGAGATATTTCTAAATTTAACACAACTTGATGGTGGGTATATGAGATTCGGCACAGCCGAATATAACACTCTTACTTGTTTCCTATGATATTAACAAGATATCCTTACATCTTCCTATCGTATACTTCAAAATGTTTTACAAAGGTTTTACTTACTGCTATAACCCTCTCAACATACTTTCTTTGATGATGTAGGGGTACCAATATAAGGAAGGATATCTCTCAGTGATGACGTTTGCTTTTCAATTTACTTACCACCAGCTTTGACATTTAATGCAAATTCCATTCTTTTATTTTTTCTGTTTTTTTTATATATAAAAATAAATTCCAGTTTGATGACTTTATCACAAAAAAAAAGGAATGAATAGCGTAAAATAAAAAGAATTAAGTGAATCGTAAAAAAGTTGTATTAATGTAAAAAGTTGGTAGAAAATTTTAAACTTAAATTCCATTAGAAAATACAAAGAATTGAAGTGAATAAATATTTTCCGGTGTATAAGTCTGGCCTTAATTTGGTTGATGTAAATTGATGCAATATTTACATCAGCCAGATAAATGAGATCCCAGAATTAATCCTCTTCTGTACAACAGCGCTTGACAAGCGCAGCTAAAATATTTTATTGGTTTTTCCCTCTCACATGACGTTCACACCCTGCTAACAAAATGAGTCTTTTGGGATTCGTAAAGATAATCAAAAACAGATTAATCACCTTGCTGATCTAAATAAGATTCCAAAAAGACTCCTTAAAACGCTTAGAAGATGACTCTTGCAGAAAAAAATCTTATCGTGCAAACGATCCCAATACGACTGTTTATTATGTTATTTTAATCATTTTGGTGTTCAAAAAAGACCACAAAATGGCTCAGAAAATACCTTGAAAGCGACTATTTAAAAAATGTGTGCAATCAGTGTGGTAATCAAAAAAGTGTACAAAAAAACTCATAGACGCCTAGCAAGCGACTAATTGAAAATAGCACAAAAAATCTTGTAAAATGTGAGTAATTTAACTATTTTTAGGTGATAAAAAAAAATTACACAAAAAGACTCGTATCTCATTATGGGTGATGTGGCTTAGTTGGTTGGGCTTAGTAGCACGTCAACTACTTAGCATAACATATCATATTCAGCAGCCTTGTTTCGATCCTCGGCCTCGGCAATATCAATTTGTGTAATTATGTAATTATTAACGCAACTTCACTACTCTAAAAATAGGTATGACATGTTCTAAAAATAGATATCCTATGTTGAGTAATAAAAAGCTTTATTTTTTTTACAAATCTAGCAAAATGTGTGCAGTAATTTTCTAATCAGCAAAACGAGTCATTTAAGACTCATTTTGAAGAGTCGCATGAAACGTACAATTTTCTCACACAAAAAGATCATTTTTGACTCATAAGTAATATCATAAATGATCATTTTAATCGTGCAGTGAAGTCAAAAAAGACTCATATTTGATTCAAATTTTGCAAAAAAGGCTAACTGGGCAAGCAAGAATACTTCGGGTCTAGATTGTTATAGTGCTCACACTGTTTCCATTTTAACTGGGTCACATTTAACTGGAATCAATATATTCTTTAACTGACGCCCACCTATCATCTATGTATGGTAGTCCATGAGGATGCATAACATAACATATTCAGCCTGGGTTCGATTCCCAGTCAGGGCAGCATACATTTCTGTAATTATAAATTTCTATTAAAATTTTAATTACCACAGCAGCCTTCATCGGCGGTAAGGTTACAGCAATCACACGCCGCCGATGTAAAAAAAATAAAATTGTCTTTAGACTAAAAAGCTTAAGCATGCGTATTCCCCTTTCCAAAGAAGGTAAGCCAGTTCGTATATACACTATGTACAATTGTACAGAGTATATTTGCCAGAGCATGGATCAACACACATGGTCTGGCGCGTAATCTTACTATTTCCTGTGAGGTTATTAAACGCTCCTCATATAACAGAAGAATCGACCTTGGTTTACACTATTATGGCGAGTAAACCTTCAGTGAATTCTATTTAAGTCGTACAGAGCTATCTCAATTGTTGTTGTAACTACGCTACTATTGGTAATATTGCAGAAGTGACAAACCTTGATCGGAATTCTTAGATTTTCAAATCGTTCCGCTACGAAGAACCGTCCGCAGTGGAAACGAGCTATTTCATTTGATTTCCTCTTGAGGCCAACTTCTGATCAGCACTTTTCCTAACCTACCTACCAATTATTCTCTCAAATATTTTCAAGAACAAGGAAAAGAAGATAATGGGCTTACATCCATTATCTTCTTTTCACATCCCTTTCGGTGGTGTATGAAAAGTTTTCCCAACTTTGATAAGGTAGTCTATAACCTTGGTCACCTTTGAAATATTAAAGAGTGGCAACAACGTATCACCCAACATTTGTAGTCCACGGGGTGAGATAACGTCCGATTTAGACGATTTCAAAAGTTAAGACCGTGGATAAATTAAGTATCAAACTCCTAGCAAAAATCGAGGAGAATCAAACTGAGCAGTGGTTGTGTATGACTGTGAATCTTGGAACTCTGTCCAGTATGACTTTAAAACATTTCAAGTTCCGAAACCGAATTTTCCAAACTTTCCATGGAAATACCATCAGCAAGTCTCAAATATGTCAACAAACTTGTTAGACCTTAATTCAGAAAATGGATATAGGTCGTGCTTTGCGAAGATCTCAAACCGACATAACCTAAACACTATTAATTGAAGTTTCAATGTAAGTAGATGAACATAGAAACGACTTGAATAGAGAAGACATGAGCCAGGAATAAACCTTTCAGACCCCAATCGAGAAAATGGTTTGGTCATACTTTGCGAAGACTCCAATCTGGCATAAGCCAAAACGTGATTTGTTGAAGTTCCACTGCAGTAGCTAACAATACTGTATTTTGTCCAATCCCTACTGTAATTTGCGTTGTAGCAAGAGTTTCTGGCTCATAGCTTTGGAGGTATCTTCAAAACAGCTGTCGAATTCCCCCTAAGAGTTAAACTGGGATTCGAACCCTGATTGCTTTTTTCTTAGTGTTTATAAGTCGAACTATTAGTTAGCATAAAGTTTGGTCTGATAAGTTCGTAGGCTAATGTAGAACATAATTTTAATAGTGGCTCTCGAGGGCTTTACGGCAATCAAAGCTTTAATTTTGTTTTTATACCCTTCACCATCATAGGTGGAAAGGATATTATAAGTTTGTGCTGATGTATGTAACATATAGAAATATACCAATAGGATTCGAATCACTTTCTGAGTCGATTTAGAGATGTCAGTCCGTCCGTCCGTTTGGACGGCTGGCTGGCTGGACCCCCAAGTAAACCATGTAATCAAAGTACAGGTCGAAATTCTAAAGATAATTTGATGAAATTTGGTCAAAATTGGTTCATTATTTATGGTACCTCCCATAGGTCCCAATTCCCAGAATTGATATAGTGGCCACAAATATCAATATTTTTTAATGAAACAGATACTGTTTATTTAAACCTAAATCACTGTACCAAATTTCGTTGAAATCGGTCTACATTTGATCGTAGCTCCCATACAAACTCTTCTGTCAAAACGCAATAAATGAGACAAAAATAACTAAAACGCTCGTTAATCTGAAGATAATGGGAATTTTTAGTTAATTTTTTGCGTACATGATTTTGTAATAACTGTATCAAACGGTCCACATTTGACCCAAGCTCTCATATAAGTCCAAATGACGGAAATAGCTTAAATGTATAAGTTTTAAGAAAATGTTTATATAATGGCAAAATTTAGCAAATATTTGTCTTTATACAGGAAAAGGAACACCTTTGACCTTAGTGGTGAAGGGTATCGTATGATCGGGATTGACCGACAATAGCAATTTTTTTTACTTTTTTATATAATTTTAAAAGTAGGATTTTTCATGAGTCTCAAAATAGGTCTCATTTTCAGCGATTACATCTTCTTTTTTTTTAAAACTCATCGATCGAGGTTTATAAACAGAAAAAAGTCCCTGGGGCCGATACTGGAGAATATAATGGTAACGAAAGCAACTTAGGATCAATTGATGTTGATAATGTTTTCCTTTCAAGGATAGTTGATGAACATTCTTAAATACTGATATCAGCCGACTTTAGAATCGGTTGATTGCATGTATGTCATCACATTTATCTCGTTCCGTAATACTCCAAACTTCCGCAACTTGTTCTTAGTTCAGTGCATCCTCGTGTTGGTGAGTCTTCTAGAACCTTGGGGCTTCTATTCGATATCTTGAAGATTTATATCAGAAGCTGGCTTTTTTAGAGTATGTCCTAGCCAACCATATTTCCGAGCCTTAATACTTTTTTGTAAAGTCTCTTGATCGGTACGCAATCATAAATCTTGCTATGAAATTGTAACAAGCCAGAAAGTTCGTAGGATGCGTCTATGGCACCGATAGTCTGCTCATCTCTCGACTCGAAATATTCCATGTCTCACGAATTTATAAGGTTAAATCCACCTTAAGGTTAAATTAACCTAAGTTTTAAATACTTTGAGTTTTGGTGATACTTGAGATATTTTGAGATCTCTAGAGGCAAAGGTTTGGATTTTTGACTACATCATATAGAAAAGGTGAGACAACAGGCGCCCTTCCCTGTTTTGCAGACAATTTTATTTATTTTACATCGACAGCGTGTTATTGCTATAAGTTTGCCGCCGATTTTAGTAGAAACTATTAATTAAAGAAATTGATATCGCCGTTACTGAGGCTCAAATACGGACTGAATACGATATGTTATGCTTAGTTGTCGAGATGCAACTAAGCCACAGCAACCAACCTTTGTTTGTTCGCGTTTTAGATTTGGTTAGACAATGATCGCTATTCGGCTGTCTAGAATATGGGCTCATTGTTAATATTATTTATGTGACGCATATAATCGCAATCACATATTTTTATACCCTTCACCTTCGTAGGTGGAAAGGGTATTATAAATTTGTACTGATGTATGCAACGCATAGATATATTTGTCTTAGACCCATCTTTTAGGTTACCAATAGGCTTAGAATCACTTTCTGAGTCGATTTAGCGATGTCCGTCCGTCTGGCTGGCTGGCTGGACCCCCATGTAAACCTTGTAATCAAACTATAGGTCGCAATTCTAAAGATAATTTGATGAAATTTGGCACAGATCATTTTTTTGTTAATGGGACCATGAAATTCGTCAATTCGATCCATTATTTATGGTACCTCCCATAGGTCCCACTTCCCGGAATTGATTATATTTTTTCATGAAATTTAAAACAAATACTACTTATGTAAACTTAAACCATTGTATTGAATTTCGTTGAAATCGGTCCACATTTGACCATAGCTTCCATACAAACTCTTTTCTCAATCGGTCCACATTTGACCATAGCTAACCTTGTAATCAAACTACAGGTCGCAATTCTAAAGATAATTCGATGAAATTTGACACAGATCATTCTTTTGTTAATGGGACCATGGTTGTTGAAATTCGTCAAAATCGGTCTATTTATTATGGTACCTCCCATAGGTCCCACTTCCCGGAATTGATATATTGGCCACAAATATCAATATTTTTTCATGAAATTTAAAACAAATACTACTTATGTAAACTTAAATCACTGTATTGAATTTCGTTGAAATCGGTCCACATTTGACCATAGCTCCCATACAAACTCTTTTCTCAATCGGTCCACATTTGACCATAGCTAACCTTGTAATCAAACTACAGGTCGCAATTCTAAAGATAATTCGATGAAATTTGGCACAGATCATTATTTTGTTAATGAGACCATGGCTGTTGAAATTCGTCGAAATCGGTCTATTTATTATGGTACCTCCCATAGGTCCCACTTCCCGGAATTGATATATTGGCCACAAATATCAATATTTTTTCATGAAATTTAAAACAAATACTACTTATGTAAACATAAATCACTGTATTGAATTTCGTTGCAATCGGTCCACATTTGACCATAGCTCCCATACAAACTCTTTTCTTAAAACGCATGAGACAAAATTCACTAAAACGCTCGTAAATCCGAAGATAATAAGAATTTTAAGTTTATTTTTTGCATACATAATTTTTATGACAACTGTAATCAATTTCGAGATAATAAGTCCACATTTGACCCTAGCTCTCATACAAGTCCAAATGGCGGAAACAGCTTAAATATAACAGTTTTTAGAATTTGTTTGTATGATGGCAAAATTTAGCAAATAATTGTCTTTATACACTAAAAGAACACCTTTGACCTTAGTGGTGAAGGGTATCGTATGGTCGGGCTTGACCGACTATAGAACTTTCTTACTTGTTTTGTGATTTACCTTGTGATCATCCAAAATTAATTTTTTGATTTTTTTTTTTTTTTTGGTTTCGTCGGTGAATGCTTCTCTGGGAAGTTTATTGCAAACTTAGACTGATTTAAACTTAGTAAGCCCCTCCTGAACTGTTGGTTTTCTGGTTTAGAGTCCAAATAATATTTTTTCCAAAAGAACAAAATTTTGATTTTCTTAAAATTCTATATCTTGGAAACTAATAGCCCGACAGTTATCAAATTTTTACAAATATTATTTGAATTGTAATATTATAAATTAGTGCCATCTACATTTAAAACTAGGATTTTTTACCCACGTGTTGCCCATAACTTATTATTGTACTATTTTTTTTAAGGTTCACTTCTCACACTGCCTACCTATATTAATTCTATATTTTTTCACTATTCGAAAATAAACTGTAGTAAAAGTTTTAACTTGTTATTTTTATGCTGATTAATTACAAATAAATACAAAAAAAAAAATGCTGAGTTCATAGAAAAAGAAACTCAAATCGAATCAAAATAAACTTCATAAAATAAAAACGCAAAAACTTTAGAACAAACAAAAAATATTTTTTTAAACTTTCAGCGAAAACATTGTTTAATGACTTCAACATAAAATGTCACCGGACTCCAAAAGAACTTTGGACTGTAATATCAGTTTTTATTTTTTTTAACGTGTAGCAAAAATATATTTTTTTAAATAGATTTTTATAAAATAAAAATAAACTCTAAAAATAAATTTCATATATGAGAAACGAAGCGCCTTTTATTTATAACTTCACACACGAAATCCACCCGCAAACCCAATAAAAAGTAATAAATCACTGACATTTAAAACTCTTTTGATTATTCGAAACTTTTGCTACTGTTTGTTGTACAAACGATTCATTCCTATCTAAAGATATAACATCAAATCAAGGCAATAACAATAAAAATAACAAACTACTCCAACTAAAGGGGATAAGGAAAAAAATAAAACTTTATCAAAATATTGAAAACCTTTTCTGCTGTTTATTATTTGAAAAACAAAACTGCAATAAATTATTGTATTGAAATATGTACCAACAAATGTGAAATGTGTTAAAAGGCAAACGTCACTCACTACTCGCAAGTGGTTTGAAATTTTGAATGAATAGAGGGAAATATAAAAACAATAGGGTAAGGCCGTTTTGGGTTTTGGTTAATTAAGTTATTTTAGAATTCTCAGAATTAAAGTTTAAAATAAGCCTGAAAGTTTTTACTCAAAGTTTTTTACCTTAAAATAGCTTTAGCCAAATATTTATTATAATTCAGTTAAATTTAGGTTTTGTTTAACCCTTTCATATCCTTAGTTTTTGAAATCATTTTCCGTTACTGTCTTATTAGCTGGCTACCTGCTCCAGGAAATTGAACCATAAGCAGAAGTAAGCAGCCCCTACCACCAGTAGCCGATGAATTTTTTTATTTTCGTAAATACCACGATCATTAATAAAACTCGTGAAAATGAGTATCAAAATTATTCAGTTGGAATTTGGATGTTAAAGAAAAGACAAAAACAAAATAGACAAAAAAACAAATCAAAATCCAATTAATAGCCACAAAATCCATGGTTCGAGAGAACAAAGTGGCGAACATTGTTGCCACGACACTATTACTTTTGTAAACATTGGGAATTTTTTTGTTAATATTGGGAATATTTTGTCCAACAGAAATAAATTCTAATATTAAACAATTTTAGATTTTTATATTTTCGATCCAAACATATTTTTATAGAAAAATTTTAATAAAAATATTTTTTTCTTTCTTTGGAAACTTGTTCGATAAAAATTAGATTTTATAGAAAATTTTTTTGATACAAATATTTTCTGTAAAAATTTTCGATAAAAATATTTTTTGATAAAAAAATTCCAATGCTTTAATAGAAAAATTTTTGATAAAAAAAATTTTCTATACAAAATTTTTGATAAAAAAAATTTTCTATACAAAATTTTTGATAAAAAAATTTTCTATACAAAATTTTTGATAAAAAAATTTTCTAAAAAAATTTTTGATAAAAAAAAAATTTCTATAGAAAAATTTTTGGTAAAACAAATTTCTATATTTTTCGATAAAAAATTTTTTATAGAAATATTTTCATAGGAAATTTTTCTAAAAAAATTTCCTATAAAAATTTTTTGTAAGAAAATTTTCTATAGAAAAATTTTTGATAGAAAAAATTTTGATCAAAAAATTTTTTTATCAAAAATTTTTCAATAGAAAATTTTTTATCAAAAATTTTTCTATAGAAAATATTTTAATCAAAAAATGTTTCTATAGAAAATTTGTTTATCAATAATTGTTCTATAGAAAATTTTTTTATCAAAAATTCTTCTATAGAAAATTTTTGTATCAAAAATTTTTCTATAGAAAATTATTTGATCAAAAATTTTTCTATGGAAATTTTTTCTATAAAATTTTTTTTTCAAACATTTTTCTATCGAAAATTTTTTTATCAAAAATTTTTCTATAGAAAATTTTTTCATCAACAATTTTTCTATACAAAATTTTTTTGAACAAAAATTTTTCTATAAAAATTTTTCTATAGAAAATTTTCTTACAAAAATTTTTTATAGCAAATTTTCTTAGAAAAATTTTCTATGAAAATATTTCTATAAAAAATTTTTTATCAAAAAATATAGAAAATTTTTGATAAAAAAATTTTGATAAAAAAATTTTCTATTGAAAAATTTTCTATAGAAAAAGTTTTGGTAAAAAAATTTTTTATATTTTTTGATAAAGAATTTTTTATAGAAATATTTTCATAGGAAATTTTTTATAGAAATATTTTCATAGGAAATTTTTCTAAGAAAATTTCCTATAAAAAATTTTTGTAATAAAATTTTCTATAGAAAAATTTTTGATAGAAAAATTTTTGATCAAAAAAATTTTGTAAAGAAAAATTTTTGAAAAAATTGATCAAAAAATTGTTGATAAAAAAATTTTCTATACAAAAATTTTTGATCAAAAAATTATCTATAGACAAATTTTTAACCAAAAAATGTTTGTAAGAAAATTTTCTATAGAAGATTTTTGATAGAAAAATTTTCTATAGATAAATTTTTGATCTATCGAAAATTTTTCTATAGAAAAATTTTTGATAAAAAAATATTCGATAGTAAAATTTTCTATACAAAATTTTTTTGATCAGAAATTTTTCTATAGAAAATTTTCCTACAAAAATTTTTTAAAGGAAATTTTCTTAGAAAAATTTCCTATGAAAATATGTCTATAAAAAATTTTTTATCTAAAAATATAGAAAATTTTTGATAAAAAAAATTAATTAATTCCCAAATAAAAAAAAAAATTTTTTCTATAAAAAATTTTTGATAAAAAAATTTTCTATATAAAAATTTTTGTTAAAAAAAATTTTCTATATTTCTTGATAAAAAAATTTTTATAGAAATATTTTCATAGGAAATTTTTCTAAGAAAATTTCCTATAAAAAATTTTTCTAAGAAAATTGCCTATAAAAGAAATATTTTTGATAGAAAAATTTTTGATCAAAAAAATTTTGTATAGAAAAATTTTTAATGAAAAAATTTTCTATAGAAAAATTTTTGATAAAAAAAATTTTCTATAGCAAAATTGATCCAAAAATTTTTGATAAAAAAATTTTCTATAGACAAACTTTTTAGCAAAAAATTTTCTATAGACAAATTTTTTAACAAAAAATTTTTGTAAGAAAATTTTCTATAGAAGATTTTTGATAGAAATATTTTCTATTGATAAATTTTTGAAAAATTTTTTTATGAAAAATTTTCTATAAAAAAATGTTCTATAAAAACTTTCTATAAAAAAATGTTTGAAACAAAATTTTCTATAAAAATAAAATTTTGAAAGCAAATTCTATCGAAAATTTTTCCATAGAAAAACTTTTGATAAAAAAATATTCGATAGTAAAATTTTTAATAAAAAAAATTTTTTATAAAAAAATTTTCTATAAAAAAACTTTCTATAAAAAAATGTTTGAAACAAAATTTTCTATAAAAAAAATTTTGAAAGAAAATTCTATCGAAAATTTTTCTATAGAAAAACTTTTGATAAAAAAATATTCGATGGAAAAATTTTTGATAAAAAAAATTTCTATAAAAAATTTTTTTATAGAAAATGTTTTGATAAAAAATTTGTTGATAAAAAAATTTTCGATAGAAAAATGTTTGATAAAAAAAAATTTTATAGAAAAAATTTCTATAGAAAAATTTTTGATACAAAAATTTTCTATAGAAAAATTTTTGATAAACAAATTTTCTATAGAAAAATTTTTTGATCAAAAAATTTTCTATAGAAAAATTTTTGTTAGAAACTTTTCTATAAAAAATTTTTGGAAGAAAATTTTCTATAGAAAAATTTTTTGATCAAAATATTTTTTATAGAAAAATTTTTGATAAAATAGTTTTTGATAGAAAAGTTTTGATAAAGAAAATTTTCGATAGAAAAACTTCTCTATTCTAAATTTTAGTCGTCATAGCTATTACAATTGTATTCAATTTATCAGCATAAATGTATTTCCCGGCGCGGGGTTGTATGGAAGCTATAACTAAATGTGAACCGATTTCGTCCATTTTCAATGCACAACTTTTTCAAGATATCGAAAATACTTTTGTAAGATTTTGTTAGTCTACCTGACGGACATAGAAATTTTTCTATAGAAATTTTTCTATAGAAATTTTCCTATAGAAATTTTTCTATAGAAATTTTCCTATAGAAATTTTTCTATAGAAATTTTTCTATATAAATTTTTCTATATAAATTTTTCTATATAAATTTTTCTATATAAATTTTTCTATAGAAATTTTTCTATAGAAATTTTCCTATAAAAATTTTTCTATAGAAATTTTTCTATAGAAATTTTTCTATAGAAATTTTTCTTTAGAAATTTTTCTATAGAAATTTTTCTATAGAAATTTTTCTATAGAAATTTTTCTATAGAAATTTTTCTATAGAAATTTTTCTAATGAAATTTTTCTATAGAAATTTTTCTATAGAAATTTTTCTATAGAAATTTTTCTATAGAAATTTTTCTATAGAAATTTTTCTATAGAAATTTTTCTATAGAAATTTTTCTAATGAAATTTTTCTATAGAAATTTTTCTATAGAAATTTTTCTATAGAAATTTTTCTATAGAAATTTTTCTATAGAAATTTTTCTATAGAAATTTTTCTATAGAAATTTTTCTTTAGAAATTTTTCTATTGAAATTTTTCTATAGAAATTTTTCTATAGAAATTTTTCTAAAGAAATTTTTCTATGGATATTTTTCTATAGAAATTTTTCTATAGAAAGTTTTCTATAGAAATTTTTCTATAGAAATTTTTCTATAGAAATTTTTCTATAGAAATTTTTCTATAGAAATTTTTCTATAGAAATTTTTCTGTAGAAATTTTTCTATAGAAATTTTTCTATAGAAATTTTTCTATAGAAATTTTTCTATAGAAATTTTTCTATTGAAATTTTTCTATAGAAATTCTTCTATAGAAATTTTTCTATTTTTCTATAGAAATTTTTCTATAGAAATTTTTCTATAGAAATTTTCCTATGGAAATTTTTCTATAGAAATTTTTCTATAGAAATTTTTCTATAGAAATTTTCTATAGACATTTTTCTATAGAAATTTTTCTAAAGAAATTTTTCTATGGAAATTTTTCTATAGAAATTTTTTATAGAAATTTTTCTATAGAAAATTTTCTATAGAAATTTTTCTATAGAAATTTTTCTATAGAAATTTTTCTATAGAAATTTTTCTATAGAAATTTTTCTATAGAAATTTTTCTATAGAAATTTTTCTATAGAAATTTTTCTATAGAAATTTTTCTATAGAAATTTTTCTATAGAAATTTTTCTATAGAAATTTTTCTATAGAAATTTTTCTATAGAAATTTTTCTAAAGAAATTTTTCTATGGAAATTTTTCTATAGAAATTGTTCTATAGAAATTTCTCTATAGAAATTTTTCTGTACAAGTTTTTCTATAGAAATTTTTCGATAGAAATTTTTCTATAGAAATTTTTCTATAGAAATTTTTCTATAGAAATTTTTCTATAGAAATTTTTCTATAGAAATTTTTCTATAGAAATTTTTCTATAGAAATTTTTCTATAGAAATTTTCCTATAGAAATTTTTCTATAGAAATTTTTCTATAGAAATTTTTCTATAGAAATTTTTCTATAGAAATTTTTCTATAGAAATTTTTCTATAGAAATTTTTCTATAGAAATTTTTCTGTACAAATTTTTCGATAGAAATTGTTCTATAGAAATTTTTCTATAGAAATTTTTCTATAGAAATTTTTCTATAGAAATTTTTCTATAGAAATTTTTCTATAGAAATTTTTCTATAGAAATTTTTCTATAGAAATTTTTCTATAGAAATTTTTCTATAGAAATTTTTCTATAGAAATTTTTCTATAGAAATTTTTCTATAGAAATTTTTCTATAGAAATTTTTCTATAGAAATTTTTCTATAGAAATTTTTCTGTACAAATTTTTCTATAGAAATTGTTCTATAGAAATTTTTCTATAGAAATTTTTCTATAGAAATTTTTCTATAGAAATTTTTCTATAGAAATTTTTCTATAGAAATTTTTCTATAGAAATTTTTCTATAGAAATTTTTCTATAGAAATTTTTCTATAGAAATTTTTCTATAGAAATTTTTCTATAGAAATTTTTCTAAAGAAATTTTTCTATGGGAATTTTTTTATAGAAATTTTTCTATAGAAATTTTTCTATAGAAATTTTTCTATAGAAAATTTTCTATAGAAATTTTTCTATAGAAATTTTTCTATAGAAATTTTTCTATAGAAATTTTTCTATAGAAATTTTTCTATAGAAATTTTTCTATAGAATTTTTGATGGTGGGTAAAAAAATTTAAGTTTTTTCGTTACCGTTCGTAATGGTAGCCGCGGTCCTGATAGGGTTAATCTAATACCCTGTAAAATTGTTTTGCAACCATAAATTATTGACTGCTACTTTCATTTCGTTTATCAAAAACTTTTTTTTCAAATAAATAAAATAAAGTTTTGTTTATTTTCAATTAGACTTAAAAATAAATAAATTTCAAAGTTAAACAAAATTTATTTGTGGTTTTGTGTTATTTATCTAAAAGTAATTCTGTTGGTGTTGCGAGCTCAAACACTCCAAAAATAAGACAAGATATTTATCAAAATAGATTTTTTTTTGGTATCATTTAGAAAACTTGAACCCGTCACAATCATCACAAGCGATAAAAGATCTACAAACCCAGAAAAAACACACATTTATTCAGAGATATTTAACTTTAAATAAAATCTTGATTGTGTTTCGTATTTTTCTTTTTTTGAAACCACGAATTATTGAAACAGTTATAAAAAGGTGATATCAATTTGATTGTGTTTAACGGTTTTTTTTAAGAGCGATGAAAATAAAATTAACTGTCAATTAGGTTATATTTTTCGAACATTTAAAAAAGGCCAATTCAATTTTTCTTTAGAATTATTATAACAAAAAGTGAGTCAACGATAATAAGGCTTAAGCAAAATCAATTCCGATGTTTAACTCAAAACTTAAGTTATTATAACACGGGTTCAAATCCTAGGTCGAACAACTTAATATAGACAATTATATCTTGCTTTAGGGGTCTTAACAATTATTTTTAAAAATATTTTTTCTTTGCTATAAGATTTCAACAATAATTATTTAATAACTCCTGTCAATATTATGATTAATTATGTTCAGATTTCATTTATCATTTAAATTCTATAAAAACTCAAAAAGTTTAAAAAAGCACAATCACTTTAAATAATTATTCAAATAAATACGAGAACTTTACCAGGTCCGGCTTGCCGTAAACAATACCCGTCAAATGATGGCGCCAACATTTGTATTCTCGAGAAGTTCCCGATGCTTTCGTATATTTTGATTTCTCCAGCAATTTTTTATTATTAGCAAAAAAAAATATTGAAATATTAATATTTATTTAAAAGTATTAAGCATCTAATTGCATTAACAAGTCTATAGAAAATTTTAATTTATTGTTTACTATAATCCCGGTTTAAAGCTTAAATTTGTTAAGCAAACAAAAATGATTAAGCCAAAAACCACAAAATAGTCATATAGAATTTTAAAGATTATTGGGCAAAATTGATTAAAAAATTAATGACCGAATATAAACACCTACACTTAGAATTTGAAAATAACTGCTTAGTAATATTAGGGGTATTCACGTAATTATCACCAGTTTTACAAGGTAAAAGAGGAAGATCTAGGGCCAAATTTGTACACCATCTAAGTATACCAATAGGCTTAAAATCACTTTCTGAGTCGACTTAACAATGTCAGTCCGTCCGTTCGTCCGTCTGAACGACTTGATTACAAGCTTTGCATCGGGGTCTAATGCAAAGCTTGTAATCAAAGTACAGGTTGCATTTCTAAAGGTAATTTTATAAAATTTGGTACAATTTGAAAGTAGGCTATTAAAATTGGTTAATTATTCCATTTCAGTCCATTATTTTCCATTTCAGTCCATTATTTTTAGTACCTCTAATAGGTCTCACCTCCCAGAATTGAGGTTTTGGCCACAAATTCTCATATCGTTGGTCTCATGTAGAAGGGTCTAACTCATTCTTTTTCGAAATTTTTTTTTTGTGATTCCAATACATTTAAAGCAAATACACCTCCTCACAAAAATTTAAGGCAATTTTATCAAAGTTAACGGATATTTAAGTGATTTTCTGAAAGGCCCTAACTAAAAATATATTTTATATTTTATATATAAAAGCCCAACAAATAATATAAAACTTTCGAATCTTAAAGCTTTAAACTTTTGTCGACAAAATTTCTGAGAAAGAGAACTTTCAATATCAAAAGCTTTCCTATAGGCAACTTTTTCGAAACTTTCGAATCTTAAAGCTTTCGGTTGGATGTACAATGATTTCTTTTATTAAACTTTTGACGACAACATTTTTCGGATAGAAAACTTTCAATATCAAAAGCTTTCCTATATGTAACTTTTTCGAAACTTTCGAATCTTAAAGCTTTCGGTTGGATGTACAATGATTTCTTTTATTAAACTTTTGACGACAACATTTTTCGGATAGAAAACTTTCAATATCAAAAGCTTTCCTATAGGCAACTTTTTCGAAACTTTCTAATCTTAAAGCTTTCGGTTAGATGTATAATGATTTCTTATATTAAACTTTTGTTGGCAAAAATTTTCGTATAGAAAACTTTCAATATAAAAAGCTTTCCTATAGGTAACTTTTTCAAAACTTTCGAATCTTAAAGCTTTCGGTTGGATATACAATGATTTTTTATATTAAACTTTTGTCGGCAAAATTTTTCGGATAGAAAACTTTTAATATAAAAAGCTTTCCTATAGGTAACTTTTTCGAATCTTTCAAATCTTAAAGCTTTCGGTTGGATGTACAATGATTTCTTTTATTAAACTTTTGACGACAACATTTTTCGGATAGAAAACTTTCAATATCAAAAGCTTTCCTATAGGTAACTTTTTCGAAACTTTCAAATCTTAAAAATTTTCGTATAGAAAACTTTCAATATAAAAAGCTTTCCTATAGGTAACTTTTTCGAAACTTTCGAATCTTAAAGCTTCCGGTTGGATGTATAATGATTTCTTATATTAAACTTTTGACGACAACATTTTTCGGATAGAAAACTTTCAATATCAAAAGCTTTCCTATAGGTAACTTTTTCGAAACTTTCAAATCTTAAAGCTTTCGGTGGGATGTATAATGATTTCTTATATTAAACTTTTGTCGGCAACATTTTTCGGATAGAAAACTTTCAATATAAAAAGCTTTCATATAGGTAACTTTTTCGAAACTTTCAAATCTTAAAGCTTTCGGTTGGATGCACAATGATTTCTTTTATTAAACTTTTGTCGACAACATTTTTCGGATATAAACTTTTAATATCAAAAGCTTTCCTATAGGTAACATTTTCGAAACTTTCGAATCTTAAAGCTTTCGGTTGGATGTATAATGATTTCTTATATTAAACTTTTGTTGGCAAAAATTTTCGTATAGAAAACTTTCAATATCAAAAGCTTTCCTATAGGCAACTTTTTCGAAACTTTCGTATATTAAAGCTTTCGGTTGGATGTATAATGATTTCTTATACTAAACTTTTGTCGACAACAATTTTCGGATAGAAAACTTTCAATATAAAAAGCTTTCCTATAGGTAACTTTTTCGAATCTTTCAAATCGTAAAGCTTTCGGTTGGATGCACAATGATTTCTTTTATTAAACTTTTGACGACAACATTTTTCGGATAGAAAACTTTCAATATCAAAAGCTTTCCTATAGGTAACTTTTTAGAAATTTTCAAATCTTAAAGCTTTCGGTTGGATGTATAATGATTTGCAATACTAGAAAACTTTCAATATAAAAAGCTTTCCTATAGGTAACTTTTTCAAAACTTTCGAATCTTAAAGCTTGTTGTTGGATTTATAATAATATCTTATATTAAACTTTTGTCGGCAAAATTTTTCAGATAGAAGACCTTCAATATCAAAAGCTTTCCTATAGGTAACTTTAAATATCTAAATCTTTTTAATAAAAACTTTTCACAATAAAAAACACGCCATAAAACTTTCGATGTCGAAAAGTTTTCTATTATAAACTTTCGATATCGAAAGATTTATTATACCAAACATTTGTCATCAAAATATTTCAGAAAACTTTTTATATAAAACTATCCTATAAAAATATTGCAATATCAAAAGCTTTCTTTTAGATAATTTTAATATCTAAAGCTTTCAAAAAAAAATGTTTATATTAAAAAATCCTTTATGAAACTTTCGATGTTGAAACATCGAAAGGATTTCTACTATATAATAAACATTCGATATCGAAAGATTTGTTTAAAAAACTTCCAGTATCAAAAGCTTCCCTATAGGTAACTTTGTCGACAATATTTTTCGGATAGAAAACTTTCAATATTAAAAGTTTTCCTATAGTTTACTTTAAATATCTAAAGCTTTCTTCTAAAAACATAGCTTTCCAAAAGCTTTCAATGTCGAAAGGTTTTCTATTATAAGCTTTCTATATCGAAAGATTTTTTATATAAAATATTTGTCGTCAAAAAATTTCAGATAGAAAACATTTTATATAAAACTTTAATATAGACAAATTTCAATATCAAAAGCTTGCCTTTAGACAACTTTAGTATCAAAAGCTTTCTATAAAATTGTTCATATTTATTAAAAATTCCTATATAAAACTTTCGATGTTGAAAGGATTCGTATAATAAACATTCGATATCAAAAGATTTCTTTTATAAAACTTTTCTATAGAAAACTTTTGATATAAAAAGCTTTCAACTAAAAATGTTCCATATCAAAAGCATAAAAAAAGAAAAGATTTCCTATATAAAACTTTCTATATCGGAAGGTTACCTTTAATAAACTTTTGATATTGAAAGATTTTCTATACAAAACTTTCGATATCAAAAGATTTCTTATATAAAACTTTTGTCGCCAAGATATTTCAGATTGAATATCGTCAAGATATTTTAGATTGAATATGCCAACAGATTTCCTGAAGGTTACTTTTAATTTAACCAACGTTTTTCTTCCAAAAACATTCCATATCAAGGGCTTTCCAGCATAAAACTGCCAATATCTAAAGAATCGATGTCGAAGGCTTTCCTTTATATAACTTTAATATTAAAAGCTTTCTAAAAAATTGTTTATACTAATAATTCCTATATGAAACTTTCGATGTTAAAAGGATTCCTATAATAAACATTCAATATCGAAAGATTTGTTTTTTTTTAAACTTTCCTATAGAAAACATTCAGTATTAAAAGCTTTCCAATAAGTAAGTTTTAATATAAAAAGCTTTCAAAAAGCTCCATATCGAAAGCACAAAAAAAATTTCCTATATGAAACTTTCGATGTCGAAAGGTTTCCTTTAGTTAACTTTAGCTATTAAAGTTTTTTTATAGAAAACTTTCGATATCAAAAGATTTCTTATATAAGAATTTTGATATTTCGGATTGAAAACCTTTTATATCAACAGATTACCGAAAGGTTTATTTTAATATCCAAAGCTTTCTTTTGAAAACAATATACATCAAGAGCTTTCCAATATAAAACAGCCAATATGTAAAGACTTTCTATATAAACCGATGTCGAAGGCTATCCTATAATAAACTTTCGATATCGATAGATTTTCTATAGAAAGCTTTTCCTTCATAAAACTTTGAATATCGAAAGATTTATATAGAAACATTAAAAGTCAAACTTTCAATATCGAATTTAGATACAAAAAAAATTTAATGTTAATTTAATGTTAGTCCCCAGGTCTCTTTAGGGTTAAAGTAATTGCTTTTGTAAAATAAAGAACTTAGTCTTTTAAAAATTATTACTTTTATGTATTTTTATGAAAAGTTTCTAATAATTTTCTAATATTTCGTATTTCTATACTTAAAAAGAAATAGAAATTTTGACTCTGGCTCCGGTAATGAGAGGGTTAAGCTTCGCCAATATAAAACAAAACATTTTAGCATTTTTTTTATTAAAATTTATCAAAAGTAATATTTTTTTTAAAAATTTTACTTAAATTATGACCAAAAATTGTAAATTTCGCGAAATTTTATAATTTCAAATCACAAAATGCAGCGAAAGAGTTAAAGATATCGAACTTAACTTTTTTTGAGTTTTAATCATCCAGATGTCTTTTTACATTTGTAAATATAATTTGCAAATAAATTTTCAATTTATTTGCAAATATTTTCCTAATGTTTATTTAATTTAGTTACTTCCACTTAAATCCCTAAATTTTCCCTATATTTTACTATTTACCCCTTATAAACTGTTATGTAAATGGTAAAATCAATATTTACATTTTTGGTATTAAATGTGTTAATTGTATAATGACACTAGTTGCTGCAGCAGCAGAGAGGCAGACAAAGAGCCAACGACACCTAAGCAATAGCAGGGAGCAGTGGCTGCGGTGACAACGTCATAAGCAGCCATAACTAGAGCAAAACTAAAATATTTGCTGCCACAAATCTAAAGCCACAATTATAATACTCGTATCAGAATTATAGAAATACTCATACTAAGAGTACAATGTAAACGTATTTACATATTTATTATTTCAATGTTTACACGTGTAAATAAAGGATTTTGGACACCACAATATCAAATGTTTACATAAGATAGAAGCTCACAGTTACGACGACTATTTTCCATATAAAATTTTACTCATTGAATACTTTTTATATATTATATAAAAATCACTCAATTGGATGTTATTTTATGTTTGAATCACACTCAGAACATGACCTTCAACTTTTCTATAGAAATGTTGTCCTATCGTCAACTTTTCTATAGAAGTGTTGTCCTTTCGTCAGATATCCTATCGTCAACTTTTCTATAGAAATGTCTTAATATCGTCAACTTTTCTATAGAAATGTCTTCCTATCGTCAACTTTTCTATAGAAATGTCTTCCTATCGTCAACTTTTCTGTAGAAATGTCTTCCTATCGTCAACTTTTCTATAGAAATGTCTTCCTATCGTCAACTTTTGTGTAGAAATGTCTTCCTATCGTCAACTTTTCTATAGAAATGTCTTCCTATCGTCAACTTTTCTATAGAAATGTCTTCCTATCGCCAACTTTTCTATAGAAATGTCTTCCTATCGTCAACTTTTCTATAGAAATGTCTTCCTATCGCCAACTTTTCTATTGAAATGTCTTCCTATCGTCAACTTTTTTCTAGAAATGTTATCCTATCCTATGAAATGTCTTCCTATTGTCAACTTTTCTCTAGAAATGTTATCCTATCGTCAACTTTTCTATAGAAATGTCTTCCTATCGTCAACTTTTCTATAGAAATGTCTTCCTATCGTCAATTTTTCTATAGAAATGTGTCCTATCGTCAAGTTTTCTATAGAAATGTCTTCCTATCGTCAACTTTTCTATAGAAATGTTTTTCTATCGTCAACTTTTCTATAGAAATGCCTTCCTATTGTCAACTTTTCCAAAGAAATGTCTACCTATCGTCAACTTTTCTATGGAAATGTCTTCGTTTCGTCAACTTTTCTATAGAAATGTCTTCCTATCTTCAATTTTTTTATAGAAATGTCTTCCTATCGTCAACTTTTCTATAGAAATGTCTTCCTATCGTCAACTTTTCTATAGAAATGTCTTCCTATCGTCAACTTTTCTATAGAAATGTCTTCCTATCGTCAACTTTTCTATGGAAATGTCTTCCTATCGTCAACTTTTCTATGGAAATATCTTCCTATCTTCAACTTTTCTATAGAAATGTCTTCCTATCGTCAACTTTTCTATAGAAATGTCTTCCTAGTGTCAACTTTTCTATAGAAATGTATTCTTATCGTCAACTTTTCTATAGAAATGTTGTCCTGTTGTCAACTATTCCAAAGAAATGTCTACCTATTGTCAACTTTTCCAAAGAAATGTCTACCTATCGTCAACTTTTCTTTAGAGATGTCTTCCAACCGTCAACTCTTCTATACAAATATCTTCCTATCGTCAACTTTTCTATAGAAATGTCTTCCTATGGTCAACTTTTCTATAGAAATGTCTTCCTATCGCCAACTTTTCTGTAAAAATGTCTTCTTATCGTCAACTTTTCTATACAAATGTTGTCCTATCGTCAAATTTTCTATAGAAATATCTATCTACCGTCAACTTTTCTATAGTAATGTATTCCTATCGTCAACTTTTCTTTATAAATGTCTTCTCATCGTCAACTTTTCTATGGAAATGTCTTTCTATCGTCAACTTTTCTATAGAAATGTTGTTCTATCGTCAACTTTTCTATACAAATGTTGTCCTATCGTCAACTTTTCTATAGAAATATCTTCCTACCGTCAACTTTTCTAAAGTAATGTATTCCTATCGTCAACTTTTCTTTATAAATGTCTTCTCATCGTCAACTTTTCTGTGGAAATGTCTTCCTATCGTCAACTTTTCTATAGAAATGTTGTCCTATCGTCAACTTTTCTATAGAAATGTTGTCCTATCGTCAACTTTTCTATAGAAATGTTGTCCCATCGTCAACTTTTCTATATAAATGTTGTCCTATCGTCAACTTTTCTTTAGAAGTGTTGTCCTATCGTCAACTTTTCTATAGAAATGTTGTCCTATCTTCAACTTTTCTATAGAAATGTTGTGCTATCGTCAACTTTTCTATAGAAATGTTGTCCTATCGTCAACTTTTCTATATAAATGTCTTCCTAGCGTCAATTTTTCTATAGAAATGTTATCTTATCGTCAACTTTTCTAGAGAAATGTTGTCCTATCGTCAACTTTTCTATAAAAATGTTGTCTTATCGTCAAATTTTCTATAGAAATATCATCCACATCTATCTCTTAATGATGCTATAAGATATATATAGATGGTCATGGTCAGTGCCCATGGGACACTATCTTCCCCCATTCTACTGAGCATATTATAAAATGACACTCTAGGTTGATAGTTATAAACTGTCAAATGTCGCAATTTTATTTGGAAGACTTTTTTGAATACCCAATATATTGAAAGCAATTTTACTTAATTCTTTTAATTTCAAGCATTAATTTCAAAGATAATTCTATATTTTATCTTCATATTATTACTCTAAATATTTATAAATCAATTTATTAACTTCCGTTTTATTAAGTAAACAGCCACTTCAAAAAAATTCTTAGCAATTGAAAATCAATCTTTAAATTAAAATTTTCAAAATACACTTCAATGAAATGCTTACGAGGAATAAAACAAATATTTGAATTTTAATCTTTTTCAAAATATAAACAAATCATTTTGTGTTTAAGTAAACAAAATTTTGAAATTTTACGTTGCAATAAATTTTTAAACATTTAAAAGTAGAAATATAATGAAATAAATTCCCTAAAAACCAAATACCAGAAATAAGTTTAAAATAATAAAATTTTAATTTTAGAAATTGTGGCTGATGATGAGTAAATAAATTTTTATTTCTATAATAAATTAAAATAACATGAAATAACCTTGATTACGAATTGTTTTCAAAAGGAATTTCAAATATTTCAGAAATGCATTTCGTACTTCTGCTTAACGTAAGTGCAATAAATTCAATTGATTTGTAGAGAATTGAATCGAAATTTCAATGAAAAAGTTGCCAAAAAAAAAAATAAATTTGGGTTTTGCTAAGAAATTGCTTTTGTTTTAAGGAAATTACAAAAATAATACGAAAATAATAAATTTTTAATTTTCAAAACTTTATTGATTTTTTTGATATTTCAAGGAAAATTCTCACATGCATTGAAATACTTTCTTTTTTAACTCAAATCAATTTTTCAAACGTTTTGTGGATCCTCTTACCCGAATTTCCAGAATTTTGTTTTTATAGTCAGGAGTAAATAGAGAAAAAACACTTTGAAATTTTAGATTAGGCAAAGGAAATTGAGGACTGGTCACCTCAAAGTAGTCCAAGCTATAGGTTACGTTCTGCAACAAAGAAAAAATAACATTTACCCAAGTTATTTTTTAAAATTCTTTATCATCTGACTAACCTTCTCTAGAGGACACTTCTGAGGAAACTTTGGCTGTTTCCTTAACTCTTTCATCGTCAATCTGGCTATAGTTCGTTTATTTTGACTTCCGCTCAATATCTCACACGCATCTATTTTCAGGTCCATTGCATGTAGAATCTTCTTATCCGGCTTCTCGAAATTCAGTACAAATTGTATAGGCATTTTTTTCAACTGTTGCTTCAAATGAAAGGAGCCATTCATAACTTTACGGCCATTGTGTTGAACCAATTGTATATCCCATTCAGGCAAGATATCTTTCATGAATATATCGGCCTCGTAGTCATGCAAAAGGATGTCCACGAGCTGGAAGAAAAATATGGTTATACAAAGTTCGAAAACTCTAACTTGTATAGTTCTAAAGATATAGCACAATGCATTCCTTATAAGGGGGCGCAAAATTCCCTTTTCCATGCCCACTTTTTCAAATTAATATAAAATAATGTTAAAAGTTAGAAAAATTTCATATTAAAGACAACATTAAAATTTGTCTGTATATTAAGGAGGCGTAGTTCCCCTTGCTCCTATTAAATATTTTATGAACTCCCATTTAACCGGTTACGTTTCTCTTAATAACCCCCATTATATTTTCAGTAGTAACTGCCCTTGAATGTTCAGATGTAGTCAGTCAAGCCCGGCTATACGACAAATACAAATACTACGAATTTACCTTGTATCTTAAACGAGCAGAATAGATTGAGTATAAAGAGACAAAAATTTTGCCGCTAAGGGGATAAAAAGGGGAAAAATCGAAAACGTTATAAATCCTAAAAGAATAGGTATAAAAACAAAATTTAAATTACGTTTTGAATAGCTATAAAAACAAGCGGACAGGTGTTTGGTACTTTTTTAAAACTGTGCCCGATAGTGGGTAAAAAAGTACTTTTGGTACTTTTTGTAGCCTACTGTTATCTTTTTCTAGCCTACTCTTATCTTTTGAACCAAAGAATATATAAAGATTTTCGTACTGCAATCAGTAGAAGCGAAACAAATATTAAACACTTATTGGGTACTTTTTTGATTTTGGCGCCCAAAATGGGTCAAAAATGTATAAAATGATAACAACGTCAACATAAAGTATTTTGAATATAAACAAAATATTAAGAGCGTTTTAATAAAACATATAAAACGTACCAAAAAAATACCAAATTTGCAAATGGAACTTTTTTGAAATTAGGGGATAAAATGGGGGAAAAAATAGGTAACGTTATAACTTTTAATGTACTTGGTATAAAAACAACATTCAAATTGCATTTTGATCAGCTGAAAAAATAGGAAGACGGGTAATGGGTACTTTTTGGAAAAAAGGCCAAGCAGAACCAATAATGCGTGAAAAATATTTTTGGTACTTTTTTTTACTTTTGAACTAATGAACATAGAAACAAAAAGTTTATTGCAATCAATTAAGAAAATGATAAAAAAATATATAGAAAATTCAAAATTTGCCTGGAGATTATTATCATAAAACTCCAAACAAGGCTCGGTTAACCAGATACTTGATCCTCAAAGATGTCGACAAAAGAAACTTCTATATAGAGTCCTATATAGACGTGAATTGACCATTTTTCATATATGTCTTATATATCATAATTTTGTGGAAGTTCATGTGTTCATAAATCGGTGCCCTACGTAATTAGAGCGAATAGATAGAGACGGCTTTGATTCGTTTAGGGACAAACCATAAATGAATCTGAATTTACCATATTTTCTTAAAGCCTAATAAATAACATTTTCGAGAAAGCTCAAGTGATTACAAATCTGTGACCCAAGTTAATACTACAAATATATTGACTCTGTATCATACCGATAACGTGCTACTGGTCAGTCGATAGAGACGAAATTAAGTCGAAGATAGACTTGGAGCTATCGTTTGTGACTGTAGAACACTAGGATGACAAAGCCAAGCTGTCTTATAAGAGAAAATAAAGACCTATTGGGACATGTAATCAAGTCAGGAGTCTTGCTAATGATAAAGACGAAGACTAGGATGACTTCGGATGACATGCCTATGAGAAAAAATGAAGACCTACTAATGAATGAAGTCAAATCGGGAGTTTTGAGAAAAAAAATGGATGGAACCTTTTAGCATTTTTAGACATACACAATTTATTTATGTTTTGTACGATAAACTATAAATTTAAAATATTTAACTACGCCTGCGCCTGGTAGCTCCCTTTAGACTCATAAAGACCAGTTTCTCCTTCTTTTCGGATTTGTATAAAGTTATGGAAGCATTGAACTTCAAATTAGGCAAAGGAAATTGGGGTATCTCTAGTTTGAACTTATCCAAAATATACAATTTATTCTGAAAAATTTCAAGAAGATAAGTTATAGTTTCAAGATATTCGAAATAGGACTAAGACTCACCGCCTCGACTGGACAACTTTTGGGAAAATTCGTTTGTTTTCTTAAATCGTTTAAGATTATTTTGGAAATTTTATATGAATTGAAAGTACCATTGAGCAGTTCACAAACATCAATCATTATATTTAACATTTCGAAACGGGTTTTATCGGGCCTTTCAAAGTTCAGAACGAACTGAAGTTGCATATGGGGAAGTATCTTGTTGTAGCTAAAGACACCGCTCAAGACCCGGTCACCATTTAGTGTAGTGAAATGAAGTTCTAGCAATTTGATTAGAGCTTTGTCGTAAATCTCACTAGTGACGTCGTTAAGAACAATTTCAACAAGTTTCTGGAGCGGCAGAAAGGGAGGGAGAAAAAAAATGATAAAGAATGAAAAACATAAAGGGAAAAGAAGATATAAAGAGTGAGAAATGTTTTGAATTAGTGGCTTGTAAAGAAGGAAGAATAATTTGAACTTATGAGGAATATTTAAGAAACTGACCCATAAATTTATATTATCTAGAGAAAAGGTCTTTAGAAGCCCTTTAAGAATACTTTCTTTATCATAAATTCTAATTTTCTTAAGAAATATTTAAGTTTTCATATAATTTTACTTACATTTGACGCCGTACTTCCTAACATCATCACCTGACACCCGATCAAGAAAAACAGCACAAATTTCCCCATATTTTTTTCCATACAACAAAACTTTTTCTTCCGAACTTACTACCAGCTTTAACTAAATGCTTTAAAGTACTTTTTCATTTAGAAAAAAATATTTCTCTTCCTGGAAACAAAGTTTATTTTAATTAGGTTTTAATGTGCTTTAAATTATAATTAAGTCATCAAACAAAAACAAAAAAAAAAATAACGACTTTATTAACATTTTAATTGTGGACAAAATAACTCCAAATTAATCACTTTTTAATTTATATTAAAACTTACCAACAGACCGAAAAATGAGACTTAATTTATAGAAATTGTCCATATAACCTCTATACGGAAATTATATAATAATAAAATTCCCTTTACTAGCGGGAAGCTTTAAGTTCTTCACATTAAATTTTGCATTCCTCTGCAAATGTTTCATTAATGAGCTTTGAGTCACTTCTAGATGCTTAACATTTAACAACTAAAATGTCCCTAAAAATCACAATTTAGTGTAAAAACAAGACTTTACCCTCGAGTAGGTGCCACTTTGTCTAGCACTTTTGGTGTTGTCGCTTCCAACTGTTTTGGGGTTTATTTTCTTTTATCTTTCGTTTTCTTTATTTTTTGCTTCAAAGTTGTACAATAAATTAAAATTCCCTAGAGAGATTTAAATTAAGAAGAAAAAATTTCCATGGTTTTTAATTGTTCACTTTATTTCCTAGAAATTAAGAAATAAATTAAAAAAATATATGTTAAATAGGAAGGAGGAGACCGCATTACCAAAAATCTGCGTTACCACATAACCTGCATTATCATACAACCTAAGTTACCATATAACCTGCATTACCATATAACCTGTATTACCACAAAGTAAGCCTGAGCATAGGAATTGCTTTAGCAGCTCTAGTTTTACCCTTGAGTCCTGCTTTAGTAGTATTGTAGTACTAGTTCAGTTCAAGTTCAGTTCTAGTTCAGTTCTAGTTCAGTTCTAGTTCAGTTCTAGTTCAGTTCTAGTTCAGTTCTAGTTCAGTTCTAGTTCAGTTCTAGTTCAGTTCTAGTTCAGTTCTAGTTCAGTTCTAGTTCAGTTCTAGTTCAGTTCTAGTTCAGTTCTAGTTCAGTTCTAGTTCAGTTCTAGTTCAGTTCTAGTTCAGTTCTAGTTCAGTTCTAGTTCAGTTCTAGTTCAGTTCTAATTCAGTTCTAGTTCAGTTCTAGTTCAGTTCTAGTTCAGTTCTAGTTCAGTTCTAGTTCAGTTCTAGTTCAGTTCTAGTTCAGTTCTAGTTCAGTTCTAGTTCAGTTCTAGTTCAGTTCTAGTTCAGTTCTAGTTCAGTTCTAGTTCAGTTCTAGTTCAGTTCTAGTTCAGTTCTAGTTCAGTTCTAGTTCAGTTCTAGTTCAGTTCTAGTTCAGTTCTAGATTCAGTTCTAGGTTCAGTTCGAGGTTTAGTTCTAGGTTCAGTTCTAGTTCAGTTCTAGTTCAGTTCTAGTTCAGTTCTAGTTCAGTTCTAGTTCAGTTCTAGTTCAGTTCTAGTTCAGTTCTAGTTCAGTTCTAGTTCAGTTCTAGTTCAGTTCTAGTTCAGTTCTAGTTCAGTTCTAGTTCAGTTCTAGTTCAGTTCTAGTTCAGTTCTAGTTCAGTTCTAGTTCAGTTCTAGTTCAGTTCTAGTTCAGTTCTAGTTCAGTTCTAGTTCAGTTCTAGTTCAGTTCTAGTTCAGTTCTAGTTCAGTTCTAGTTCAGTTCTAGTTCAGTTCTAGTTCAGTTCTAGTTCAGTTCTAGTTCAGTTCTAGTTCAGTTCTAGTTCAGTTCTAGTTCAGTTCTAGTTCAGTTCTAGTTCAGTTCTAGTTCAGTTCTAGTTCAGTTCTAGTTCAGTTCAGTTCTAGTTCAGTTCTAGTTCAGTTCTAGTTCAGTTCTAGTTCAGTTCTAGTTCAGTTCTAGTTCAGTTCTAGTTCAGTTCTAGTTCAGTTCTAGTTCAGTTCTAGTTCAGTTCTAGTTCAGTTCTAGTTCAGTTCTAGTTCAGTTCTAGTTCAGTTCTAGTTCAGTTCTAGTTCAGTTCTAGTTCAGTTCTTGTTCAGTTCTAGTTCAGTTCTAGTTCAGTTCTAGTTCAGTTCTAGTTCAGTTTTAGTTCAGTTCTAGTTCAGTTCTAGTTCAGTTCTAGTTCAGTTCTAGTTCAGTTCTAGTTCAGTTCTAGTTCAGTTCTAGTTCAGTTCTAGTTCAGTTCTAGTTTAGTTCTAGTTCAGTTCTAGTTCAGTTCTAGTTCAGTTCTAGTTCAGTTCTAGTTCAGTTCTAGTTCAGTTCTAGTTCAGTTCTAGTTCAGTTCTAGTTCAGTTCTAGTTCAGTTCTAGTTCAGTTCTAGTTCAGTTCTAGTTCAGTTCTAGTTCAGTTCTAGTTCAGTTCTAGTTCAGTTCTAGTTCAGTTCTAGTTCAGTTCTAGTTCAGTTCTAGTTCAGTTCTAGTTCAGTTCTAGTTCAGTTCTAGTTCAGTTCTAGTTCAGTTCTAGTTCAGTTCTAGTTCAGTTCTAGTTCAGTTCTAGTTCAGTTCTAGTTCAGTTCTAGTTCAGTTCTAGTTCAGTTCTAGTTCAGTTCTAGTTCAGTTCTAGTTCAGTTCTAGTTCAGTTCTAGTTCAGTTCTAGTTCAGTTCTAGTTCAGTTCTAGTTCAGTTCTAGTTCAGTTCTAGTTCAGTTCTAGTTCAGTTCTAGTTCAGTTCTAGTTCAGTTCTAGTTCAGTTCTAGTTCAGTTCTAGTTCAGTTCTAGTTCAGTTCTAGTTCAGTTCTAGTTCAGTTCTAGTTCAGTTCTAGTTCAGTTCTAGTTCAGTTCTAGTTCAGTTCTAGTTCAGTTTTAGTTCAGTTCTATTTTCAGTTCTTTGTTCTAGGTTTAGTTGTAGGTTCAATTCTATGTTCAGTTCTAGATTGAATTCTATTTTCAGTTCTAGGTTCAGTTTTTTATTCAGTTGTAGATTAAGTTGTAGTTCCAGTTCTGATTTCAGTCCTAGGTCCAGTTCTAGGTTCAGTTCTAGTTTAGTTTTATTTATGTTCCAGGTTCAGTTCTAGTTTAGTTATTTTCAGTTCTAGTTCAGTTCTAGGTTCAATTTTAGGTTAAGATCTAGCTTAGTTTTAGTTCTGTTTTAGGTTCTAGAAATTTCTGTCAATAGTTGTTAATTACCTCATTTACTTTCATTATATTCCCTCCTTATTTTTCCCATTTACAGTCTTAGTTCTACCTTATATTTATTGCATTATCACCCGAATAACATGTAATCATTAGAAGTTGTCAGTAAACATATAATTGCCCATAAATTTGTGCACCCTAGGAAGTGCAAGCCACACAGTTCGTATGTCTATTGTATGTAGTAAATGTTCACCTGATAAAACCGATAGAGTAGGCCATTGTGTCTCTCGTTGGCTACACGTAAGTGTATTTATGTCAAAATAGTTTTATGGCAAACGAGACTACAATGCAATTTTTGCAAAGTCATATTTTTACTTCAACATACGATACAACAACTGAAGCAACATTAAATGTCAAGTATTGGAAATGACATAACACAAACAATTGAACATTGTTACTCTTATAGTTAAACATAATATAAATATGTACATATGTATGCCTATATCCACAATACATACATACTCATCCACTCACTCACACCGAGTGCAAATTTTCAACATGTGGTACTTTTGACAGTTACATAAAATTGTGTGCTTTTTGATACGAGGTTAGATAAGTAACGAATTTCAAATGACACCTAGTCCATTGCCATCAGAACAACTGCGCAAGCTTAATCTAAGCAGATATTCTGAAGGTCTAGGCTAATTTTTAAACTTACATAATTATATCAGATCATTACCTCAAAAAATCTTTTGGGACTACCTTCATATAGACATGACTGTCTTAATTTATGTATCTTTGGGTGCTTATGTATGCGTATGTAAGTTATTAGCACCGAAACATTACATGTGCACTTGGTGCATTCCGGGAGTAGTTATTATAAACAAACATACTTTTGGACATACACACATTAACACGCTTTATTATTCCTATTTGAGCCATAATTTGCTGGAACCTAATTGCGAATAAAACTAGGACAACAATTAAAAATTTGAAGTCGCACAGCCATAAGATGTTTGACATATATTTTTAACAGAATTGGGACAGAATTATGTGGGGTTTATATAACTCAAGCGGCTAGGGATTGAGTGAAGTTTACATGTGTTTTGTTATTGTAACAAAAACAAAATACATGTAAATTTCACTCAACCGTCAGCCGCTGGAGTTATATAAACTCCTCATTATAATATAACTAGAATAAAACCGAACGTCTTTTTTATTTTCACTTCCTCTTTATTTCCATTTAGCTCTCAGATGTCCATAGAGGCTCTACAGAACTTCCAGATTTTATTTTTTTTTCATGCCAGCTAGGTTTACTGTTCTCAATGTCTTTGAGTAGGCTTCTCTTCCATATGGTCTTTGGCCAACCTCTTTTCCTTATGGTTTATGAGTTCTACTCCTAGGGCTTGTTGACTCTTTTAATCCAAATGTTTCCCATGAGTGTGTCCTATCCATTTCCATTCTTAATTTTATAAAGATAAGATAAATTCAAAAAAAAAAAAAAAAACGGCTACCTCCCTTGGACCCCAATTTTTTCACTTATTTTTCTTCTCAAAGTACAACCCTCAATTTTCACCAGAATTTTATGAAACTTGACCCAAAAAAGAGGTCCGCTAGTTTTGGTTGAAATGAGTCAATAACTTGGGTTACCTCCTTTGGACCCCCATTTTTTCACTTATTTTTGTTCTCAATGTACAAAACGCTATTTTCAATAGAATTTGATAAAATTTGATATACTTATATTTTTTGATTCAAAAATAAGCTCTTATAGTTTTGGTTGAAGTCCGTCTACTCCTTGGGGTGCCTCCTTTGGACCCCCATTTTTCACTTATTTTCCTTCTCAGTGTATAAACCGCAATGTTCAACAGAATTTGATAAAATTGATCACACATCTATTTTTTTGATCCAAAAAAGAGCTCTACTAATTTTGGTTGAAATCCGATGACTCCTTGGGGTATCTCCCTTGGAACCACATTTTTTCACTTATTTTCCTTCCCGCAATCTTCAATAGAATTTGATAAAATTCGGTAAACTTTTATTTTTTGATCCAAGAAAGAGCTCTACTAATTTTGGTTGGAATCCGTCGACTTCTTGGGGTAACTACCTTGGATAACTATTTTTTCATGTATTTTTTTACTTTTCAATAAAATTTTGTGAAATTCGTCACATGCCTATTAGTTGATCCAAGAAAGAACTCTACTAATTATACCCTTCACCACCATAGGCGGAAAGGGTATTATAAGTTTGTGCTGATGTATGTAACGCATAGAAATATTTGTCTTAGACCCACCTTTTAGTATACCAATAGGCTTAAAATCACTTTCTGAGTCGGTTTAGCGATGTCTGTCCGTCCGTCTGAAAGTCTGGCTGGCTGGACCCCCATGTAAACCTTGTAATCAAACTACAGATCGCAATTCTAAAAAAAAATTGATGAAATTTGGCACAAATCATTTGTTTGATAATGGGACCATGGCTATTGAAATTCGTCGAAATCGGTAATTTATTTATGGTACCTCCCATAGGTCCCACTTCCCGGAATTGATATATTGGCCACAAATATCAATATTTTTTCATAAAATTTTAAACAGATACTGCTTATGTAAACGAAAATCACTGTATCAAATTTCGTTAAAATCGGTCCACATTTGACCATAGCTCTCATACAAGCTCTTCTGTCAAAATGCACTTAATGTGCCAAAAATCCCTACAACGCTCGTAAATCTGAAGATAATGCGAAATTTAAGTTTATTTTTTGCATACATAATTTTTGTAACAACTGTAATCAATTTGCCAAATTTCGAGATAATCGGCACACATTGGATTCTAGTTTTCATATAAGTCCAAATGACGGAAACAGCTTAAATATATAAGTTTTGAGAAAATATTTGAATTATGGCAAAATTTTGCAAAAATGTTTCTTTTTGTAGGAAAAAGAACACCTGTGACCTTAATGGTGAAGGGTAACGTATGGTCGGTCTTGACCGACTATAGCACTTTCTTACTTGTTTTTATTTAAAACCGTACTTCGTAAATCTCAAGTTAATGTAATTTAAATTAAAGTTAGGATTAATAACTGGAATTTGATTAAAACTTTAAGCCTGAAGGTATGCATTGGTTTTTTATTATAAGCAATATTCCTTAATTTTTTTACCAAATTTAGATTTTTTCAAAAGATTGACAAAAGGTTCTGATTTTTTTTAGCCAATTCGAAAGAAAAGACTTTTGCCTTTCATTTCATTATACTGAGAGCACGGAGGTAAACCGAGCTAACTGACTTTTTCTCAATTTTGATGCGCTTATATCTCCCAAACTTTTTTTTCTTTTAAACAAAAACAGGATCTCAGACTTAAATAAAACTACAGGTCGCAATTCTAAAGATAATTTATGAAATTTGGCACAGATCATTTTTTGTTTTGGTTAAATTTTTTTTTTTTAAATTTTGGTTTTGTAATTTTTATATAGAATTTATATATACCCACATTTTGTCAGCTAAAATATGTTTGATACATGAGGCTTAAAATTTCAATAATTTTACCATAAATTTTTGTTTCACAATATTCAGATTCATATTCAGTCAGATTCTTCTCTATAAAATGGCATTATAAGATTTTCGAAAAGTGATAGTAAAAAACTGCCTTTTTTCCGTGGTATTGCAGGTTAATCATTCGCCTAGCATACAGAGGTCCCATATTCGATTCCCGGCTAGACCCACATGAAAAATAGATTTTCGAAAACAAGCGGTTCAGGGCTAGCAAAAGAAGTAATAGAGACAAGAGACAACCCTGCCTTATACGAGTTTGCGGAGGCGATAGTTCTGATACGCTATTGTTGTGTATCACATTTGGAAGTATCCTCGCGGTATCAAGTGCACATGCTTTTAACAACTCGAGGACTTGAAATAAATATGTCGATGATATATGTATGTCTTCTAAGCCAAGGTTCAGGTTACCTTCAGCAAATATAAACACTTATGCGGTACCATGTCGTCGATCTGATTCTCAGACCTTAAGTCGTTGTATGGCTAACAGAACTAGAACTTGATATTCAACCCAAACTCGACCGGTTCAAAAATTATAAAGCTTTTAATAGATATAATTTCAAATTATATTAATCATTTATACATATAAAGGGAATACCAAAAGAAAATAGCAAAAGTGGAATGACAAATATCAAATAAGCCCAAAACTCAAGTGCCAGTCAAAGTGACAACTGACAGTCATTCAATTTCTCGTATATTGAAGCTGACATTGGCTTGGTTATTTCGTTAGTCTGTCGAATTTTTTCAAATCTCTTTTTTCCTCTATTTAGTTCTATATTTCGACCATTATGAAAAGGCTTGAAAATATTATTTGCTCTCATTGTTGTTGCTGCTAAAAATTTTTGTTGTTGTATTATTAACAACAATGACGCGGCACAAGTGACACAAGTTTGTGTCATAATTTTTTTCTGTTGCCTGTCCGTGTAGTTTGACAACAATTTCAAGTGTTTATGAATTGCTTTTTAAATAGAATTGAGAGTTTTTTTTTGTTTTGAAAAAAGTTAAAGTTGGGCAAATACTTGTAGTAGATACAAGAAAAAAAATCACCAAAAAGTACTTGACTAAGTTTGAGTTTGTGCTCAAAAAAAGAGGAATGAATTATATAGAAAAAAAAGTACTAAAAGAAAAATATTGAATAAAAATAATTAAAAGTTTTGCCTGTTATATTTATTTTAATTTAATTTCAAAACTTTTGTATTGTTGAAGGAGACAAAGTAGAATTTATGAAAATTAAAAACTGAAAATAAAATGAAAATTTAATTAAAAAAACGTAAAAGAAAATATATAAAAAATTTGATCAAATTAAAAGTTATTAATTTTAGAAGTTTTAAACGTTTTTCTATTTATCCTAGTTTAAGCCAGATTTCACTAATTTGACCAGAGTATTAAGTTTCACATGTTTCTTTAATGCCCTACACATTTAAATGAAAATACAGTACACTCGGCATAACATTGCTATGATGTTTCCATCATATGCTATAAGTTGTAAATTGATTAGATGAGACGAAGTATTCTCTACTAGAAGAAGTGCTCTAGAGCCTTGACTTTGGTTGACATTTTTGAGTAGACAATATTAATAAATAAGGGTTGACGTTTTAGGATGTTGGCGGAATAGAGTGTTGCAGTTTTCTCGAGTACACTTTAATTCTTATCTTAAGTTATATCGATTGACTGAAAACTACTATTGAATCGGTTTACCTACTATACTTCGCTATGTATTTGTTATATCTGTTGTATTTATATTCTGAATAATGTCTAAATATTGAAACTTATGGATTTTTTCTTTTTCATTGCAGGTTTGTTCCAAAATTTGTTTAGAACCTTTTTTGAGTGAAGCCGATTTTATACCTAAAATAATGGCCTAGATGTGTACTATATCGTAATATGTAGATTTTTATTGTATAGATGCACATAATTTGGGAACGGCTGAAGCAAAGACTGTATGTTATATCTATAAAAAAAAATGCTCGGGTCTGTTTGTCTGTATGTTGTTTGATAATAATGTGAGATGACCGATTTTTCTGAAATTTTGACAGTATGTTAAAGTGTGACCGGTAGGTAAAGTAGGCTAGGTGTTTTTTTGAAATATCAAGTGGACGTATAAGTCAAATATTAAAAATGACTAATATGGATGACCAAGCGGACAGATTTTTCTGACCGGTTGTTAAAATATGTTTTTGTTGTAATCTAAAGTGGGCGTGACCCCTCCCATATATGTCAAATACTAAAAATGACAAATATAGATGACCGAGCTGGCCCATTTTTCTGAAATTTTGACTGCATATTAAGGTGTGACCGGTGGGTAAAATAAAACAGAGTTTTTTAGAAATATCAAGTGGGCGTAGTGATGAGACAAGGGTAAATACCCAAATGGTAAATTGGGTTTTAAAAGGTTAATACCCAGGTATTTAGACAAGCACTTGGGTACTTACCCAAAATGTGGGTACAAAACAAAATAAAAAAAAATTAAAAGAAGAAGCTGTGGGTGGTAAGGGGACGTTCAGAACCAGCTGAAGTACTAGGTGCTATTAAAATTCGAACATCTTATTTGCTTAATTGCGTACTTCCACAAATTTCTTTCCACTAATTCACTGGAGAAATTTCATCCAAACAAAAGTTTTGGCCCAAAAATCATTTCTGGCCTTGTAATTGACAAAATCTGTCATTACATTTATGTTTAGCGCCTGTGACATTGTGTAAATGAATTCCAATACAGGAGGTACCTCAGATAAATTCGAAAATGTTCAAAATTCTGTTGCTCTACGTAACAACGAGTATTTGTTATTCAAATGAGTATTTACCCGAAATTAGATAAATACCCGGGTATGAAGGTGGGTATAAATAGGTAAATACCCAGCGTTAGGTAAATACCCAGGTCTTAACCCATTTCTAAGTGGGCGTGACCAATCCTATATAAGTCAAATGTTAAAAATGACAAATATGGATGACACGATCAAAATGAGTAAACCGAATTAATTAAAGTTTTAAATTGCGATTATTTTCTTACTATTCTATAGTTTGATTTTTTTTAAAATGGACCAAGCAGGACCTGGTTATCGAAAAATACGGATAAAGTTCCCTTTTTCTTTAAAATTGCTTCACTTAAGAACGGTTGGACAGATGAAGACAATTTTTTTCTAAATGTTTCTTAGTTAAAGTTAGGATTTTACATAATGAGAAATGGACCTTGCCCTCTTTTTTTTTGATTTATCTAAAATCGGAAAACTGCAGCACAGATATTAGTAATATATGATTATTGTTTGTAAATAGTTTGACTGGCGATTGTTTGACAATTGTTTGAAGATTTTTCATGATTATTGTTGATGGTTGTTTGACGATTGTTTAGTAGTTGTTTGATAGGTGTTTGATGATTGATTAACTGCTGACTATTTGAAGATTTTTAATGCATATTTAATAATTGTTTCACAAATAACTGGCGATTTCTTGACGGTACTTTGATGATTTTTTGACTATTGTTCGATGATTGTTTCATGGTTGTTTGATGATTGACTGACGACTGTTCAATGATTGTTAATGATTATTTGATAATTGTTTCACGATTGACTGGCGACACGGGCAACGCCGGGTCCAATCATCTAGTATACAATAAAAAGGTTCATGTATCTACGAAATAACTGTTTTACCAAAAATTTACTATATATTTTATATATAAATTACATAACTAAAAGAGATCCCCTGAAATTCACAAATTTTAACTGCTTGATATACAAATCTATATAAAATCTTATATATCCCCTACTTGAAACTTACCCTAAACTGGCGACAAAGCAGGTACTTATTGTCGTTTATACGTCGTTTATAAGTCCAAAAGAAGAAACCTTTGACTACAATAGACCAGATGGTGTTTCGGTTAAAGTGACAAGTGGTTAACTAAAAGATAAATGAGAAGGAAAAATATTAAGGCAACTAAGATCTTTTGTTCTAAAAAAAACTCCAGACTAAAGAACTCCAGAGTGAATTTTTAAACAGCTAAGCCGCTGTCTAAGCTGTTCAAATCTACAATTAATACATAAGGATACCCAAGACAACAGCCTGAAATTAAAATGGGGAAAGAAATTTATTAAGACAGTGATTACAATAGAATCATAGACTAAGATATAGCATATGATGTTTCCATCATATGCTATAAGTTGTAAATTGATTAGATGAGACGAAGTATTCTCTACTAGAAGAAGTGCTCTAGAGCCTTGACTTTGGTTGACATTTTTGAGTAGACAATATTAATAAATAAGGGTTGACGTTTTAGGATGTTGGCGGAATAGAGTGTTGCAGTTTTCTCGAGTACACTTTAATTCTTATCTTAAGTTATATCGATTGACTGAAAACTACTATTGAATCGGTTTACCTACTATACTTCGCTATGTATTTGTTATATCTGTTGTATTTATATTCTGAATAATGTCTAAATATTGAAACTTATGGATTTTTTCTTTTTCATTGCAGGTTTGTTCCAAAATTTGTTTAGAACCTTTTTTGAGTGAAGCCGATTTTATACCTAAAATAATGGCCTAGATGTGTACTATATCGTAATATGTAGATTTTTATTGTATAGATGCACATAATTTGGGAACGGCTGAAGCAAAGACTGTATGTTATATCTATAAAAAAAAATGCTCGGGTCTGTTTGTCTGTATGTTGTTTGATAATAATGTGAGATGACCGATTTTTCTGAAATTTTGACAGTATGTTAAAGTG
This sequence comes from Stomorhina lunata, assembly GCA_933228675.1. Taxonomy (NCBI): domain Eukaryota; kingdom Metazoa; phylum Arthropoda; class Insecta; order Diptera; family Rhiniidae; genus Stomorhina; species Stomorhina lunata. The sequence continues at coordinate 105,661,518 of OW121742.1, forward strand.
TGACCGGTAGGTAAAGTAGGCTAGGTGTTTTTTTGAAATATCAAGTGGACGTATAAGTCAAATATTAAAAATGACTAATATGGATGACCAAGCGGACAGATTTTTCTGACCGGTTGTTAAAATATGTTTTTGTTGTAATCTAAAGTGGGCGTGACCCCTCCCATATATGTCAAATACTAAAAATGACAAATATAGATGACCGAGCTGGCCCATTTTTCTGAAATTTTGACTGCATATTAAGGTGTGACCGGTGGGTAAAATAAAACAGAGTTTTTTAGAAATATCAAGTGGGCGTAGTGATGAGACAAGGGTAAATACCCAAATGGTAAATTGGGTTTTAAAAGGTTAATACCCAGGTATTTAGACAAGCACTTGGGTACTTACCCAAAATGTGGGTACAAAACAAAATAAAAAAAAATTAAAAGAAGAAGCTGTGGGTGGTAAGGGGACGTTCAGAACCAGCTGAAGTACTAGGTGCTATTAAAATTCGAACATCTTATTTGCTTAATTGCGTACTTCCACAAATTTCTTTCCACTAATTCACTGGAGAAATTTCATCCAAACAAAAGTTTTGGCCCAAAAATCATTTCTGGCCTTGTAATTGACAAAATCTGTCATTACATTTATGTTTAGCGCCTGTGACATTGTGTAAATGAATTCCAATACAGGAGGTACCTCAGATAAATTCGAAAATGTTCAAAATTCTGTTGCTCTACGTAACAACGAGTATTTGTTATTCAAATGAGTATTTACCCGAAATTAGATAAATACCCGGGTATGAAGGTGGGTATAAATAGGTAAATACCCAGCGTTAGGTAAATACCCAGGTCTTAACCCATTTCTAAGTGGGCGTGACCAATCCTATATAAGTCAAATGTTAAAAATGACAAATATGGATGACACGATCAAAATGAGTAAACCGAATTAATTAAAGTTTTAAATTGCGATTATTTTCTTACTATTCTATAGTTTGATTTTTTTTAAAATGGACCAAGCAGGACCTGGTTATCGAAAAATACGGATAAAGTTCCCTTTTTCTTTAAAATTGCTTCACTTAAGAACGGTTGGACAGATGAAGACAATTTTTTTCTAAATGTTTCTTAGTTAAAGTTAGGATTTTACATAATGAGAAATGGACCTTGCCCTCTTTTTTTTTGATTTATCTAAAATCGGAAAACTGCAGCACAGATATTAGTAATATATGATTATTGTTTGTAAATAGTTTGACTGGCGATTGTTTGACAATTGTTTGAAGATTTTTCATGATTATTGTTGATGGTTGTTTGACGATTGTTTAGTAGTTGTTTGATAGGTGTTTGATGATTGATTAACTGCTGACTATTTGAAGATTTTTAATGCATATTTAATAATTGTTTCACAAATAACTGGCGATTTCTTGACGGTACTTTGATGATTTTTTGACTATTGTTCGATGATTGTTTCATGGTTGTTTGATGATTGACTGACGACTGTTCAATGATTGTTAATGATTATTTGATAATTGTTTCACGATTGACTGGCGACACGGGCAACGCCGGGTCCAATCATCTAGTATACAATAAAAAGGTTCATGTATCTACGAAATAACTGTTTTACCAAAAATTTACTATATATTTTATATATAAATTACATAACTAAAAGAGATCCCCTGAAATTCACAAATTTTAACTGCTTGATATACAAATCTATATAAAATCTTATATATCCCCTACTTGAAACTTACCCTAAACTGGCGACAAAGCAGGTACTTATTGTCGTTTATACGTCGTTTATAAGTCCAAAAGAAGAAACCTTTGACTACAATAGACCAGATGGTGTTTCGGTTAAAGTGACAAGTGGTTAACTAAAAGATAAATGAGAAGGAAAAATATTAAGGCAACTAAGATCTTTTGTTCTAAAAAAAACTCCAGACTAAAGAACTCCAGAGTGAATTTTTAAACAGCTAAGCCGCTGTCTAAGCTGTTCAAATCTACAATTAATACATAAGGATACCCAAGACAACAGCCTGAAATTAAAATGGGGAAAGAAATTTATTAAGACAGTGATTACAATAGAATCATAGACTAAGATATAGCATATGATGTTTCCATCATATGCTATAAGTTGTAAATTGATTAGATGAGACGAAGTATTCTCTACTAGAAGAAGTGCTCTAGAGCCTTGACTTTGGTTGACATTTTTGAGTAGACAATATTAATAAATAAGGGTTGACGTTTTAGGATGTTGGCGGAATAGAGTGTTGCAGTTTTCTCGAGTACACTTTAATTCTTATCTTAAGTTATATCGATTGACTGAAAACTACTATTGAATCGGTTTACCTACTATACTTCGCTATGTATTTGTTATATCTGTTGTATTTATATTCTGAATAATGTCTAAATATTGAAACTTATGGATTTTTTCTTTTTCATTGCAGGTTTGTTCCAAAATTTGTTTAGAACCTTTTTTGAGTGAAGCCGATTTTATACCTAAAATAATGGCCTAGATGTGTACTATATCGTAATATGTAGATTTTTATTGTATAGATGCACATAATTTGGGAACGGCTGAAGCAAAGACTGTATGTTATATCTATAAAAAAAAATGCTCGGGTCTGTTTGTCTGTATGTTGTTTGATAATAATGTGAGATGACCGATTTTTCTGAAATTTTGACAGTATGTTAAAGTGTGACCGGTAGGTAAAGTAGGCTAGGTGTTTTTTTGAAATATCAAGTGGACGTATAAGTCAAATATTAAAAATGACTAATATGGATGACCAAGCGGACAGATTTTTCTGACCGGTTGTTAAAATATGTTTTTGTTGTAATCTAAAGTGGGCGTGACCCCTCCCATATATGTCAAATACTAAAAATGACAAATATAGATGACCGAGCTGGCCCATTTTTCTGAAATTTTGACTGCATATTAAGGTGTGACCGGTGGGTAAAATAAAACAGAGTTTTTTAGAAATATCAAGTGGGCGTAGTGATGAGACAAGGGTAAATACCCAAATGGTAAATTGGGTTTTAAAAGGTTAATACCCAGGTATTTAGACAAGCACTTGGGTACTTACCCAAAATGTGGGTACAAAACAAAATAAAAAAAAATTAAAAGAAGAAGCTGTGGGTGGTAAGGGGACGTTCAGAACCAGCTGAAGTACTAGGTGCTATTAAAATTCGAACATCTTATTTGCTTAATTGCGTACTTCCACAAATTTCTTTCCACTAATTCACTGGAGAAATTTCATCCAAACAAAAGTTTTGGCCCAAAAATCATTTCTGGCCTTGTAATTGACAAAATCTGTCATTACATTTATGTTTAGCGCCTGTGACATTGTGTAAATGAATTCCAATACAGGAGGTACCTCAGATAAATTCGAAAATGTTCAAAATTCTGTTGCTCTACGTAACAACGAGTATTTGTTATTCAAATGAGTATTTACCCGAAATTAGATAAATACCCGGGTATGAAGGTGGGTATAAATAGGTAAATACCCAGCGTTAGGTAAATACCCAGGTCTTAACCCATTTCTAAGTGGGCGTGACCAATCCTATATAAGTCAAATGTTAAAAATGACAAATATGGATGACACGATCAAAATGAGTAAACCGAATTAATTAAAGTTTTAAATTGCGATTATTTTCTTACTATTCTATAGTTTGATTTTTTTTAAAATGGACCAAGCAGGACCTGGTTATCGAAAAATACGGATAAAGTTCCCTTTTTCTTTAAAATTGCTTCACTTAAGAACGGTTGGACAGATGAAGACAATTTTTTTCTAAATGTTTCTTAGTTAAAGTTAGGATTTTACATAATGAGAAATGGACCTTGCCCTCTTTTTTTTTGATTTATCTAAAATCGGAAAACTGCAGCACAGATATTAGTAATATATGATTATTGTTTGTAAATAGTTTGACTGGCGATTGTTTGACAATTGTTTGAAGATTTTTCATGATTATTGTTGATGGTTGTTTGACGATTGTTTAGTAGTTGTTTGATAGGTGTTTGATGATTGATTAACTGCTGACTATTTGAAGATTTTTAATGCATATTTAATAATTGTTTCACAAATAACTGGCGATTTCTTGACGGTACTTTGATGATTTTTTGACTATTGTTCGATGATTGTTTCATGGTTGTTTGATGATTGACTGACGACTGTTCAATGATTGTTAATGATTATTTGATAATTGTTTCACGATTGACTGGCGACACGGGCAACGCCGGGTCCAATCATCTAGTATACAATAAAAAGGTTCATGTATCTACGAAATAACTGTTTTACCAAAAATTTACTATATATTTTATATATAAATTACATAACTAAAAGAGATCCCCTGAAATTCACAAATTTTAACTGCTTGATATACAAATCTATATAAAATCTTATATATCCCCTACTTGAAACTTACCCTAAACTGGCGACAAAGCAGGTACTTATTGTCGTTTATACGTCGTTTATAAGTCCAAAAGAAGAAACCTTTGACTACAATAGACCAGATGGTGTTTCGGTTAAAGTGACAAGTGGTTAACTAAAAGATAAATGAGAAGGAAAAATATTAAGGCAACTAAGATCTTTTGTTCTAAAAAAACTCCAGACTAAAGAACTCCAGAGTGAATTTTTAAACAGCTAAGCCGCTGTCTAAGCTGTTCAAATCTACAATTAATACATAAGGATACCCAAGACAACAGCCTGAAATTAAAATGGGGAAAGAAATTTATTAAGACAGTGATTACAATAGAATCATAGACTAAGATATAGCCGAAGACCAAACACTTTATAATATAAAGATGTTGCATTTCCATAAAATGATTTGCCGTATGGTAGTTTTGAAAAGTCCCATAAAAAACTGGTTTAACTCATATCTCTTAACCATTTCCACCCTTATATTATAATACAAATTTTTAATTAGTATGTTAACAAATGCCTTCATAATTACATTTAACATTTTTTACATTTACAACATTTGACATTAAGTAGCAATTGAATTACACATTTTGTAGCCTTTAATGATGCAATTGAAAATCAAAGCAATAAATTTTTAAATAAAACATCAGATGTTCAATATTGAAATTTATTCATTTACGAGAACATTTATGACTTAATTGTTTTCAAGGTTTTCCAAATACTCTCGTACCACTTGACAATAAAATAAATAGAAAAATATGTCTTACACTATTTATAGCAAACGATTTGACTCACATTAAAACCACCTCAAATTAGTGTCATATTTTACGCTTTAATTGTATTTTATACTAAACTCAATATTCTATAGATCTGATGGAATTAGCAAAGCAAATCATTCAATGACTTCATCTGGTGACTTTCAAATGCCTCAAATCTAATTTTTACCTCAACTCATTTTGTTGTGAAACGTCAAATAAATAATGTGGATTTTTCTGAAAAAAAAATGTTCTAAGTTTATTTTTAATTATTTTTACAAAAAGTATTAAATAACATTTGTTGAGGTTTCAAGTAAGAAAATATGGTAATTTTTCTTTTTGGTGTTTTACTAATTCTCACAGATGTGGCTGCTGACAAGATAAACAGTCACTTGAAGGTGAACTTTTTTTTGTAACACTTTGCTTAGAAAAATTTCAAGACAACAGCAGAAGAACACCTTGAAATGAATTTTGATACACTAAACACAAAAAATAGAGTTAAAGATGAAAAATGACAGTGTCAAACAAAAGATATCTGGAACAGAACAGAAACAGAACAGAAACAGGAGAGAAACAGAACAGAAACAGGAGAGAAACAGAACAGAAACAGAACAGAAACAGAACAGAAACAGAACAGAAACAGAACAGAAACAGAACAGAAACAGAACAGAAACAGAACAGAAACAGAACAGAAACAGAACAGAAACAGAACAGAAACAGAACAGAAACAGAACAGAAACAGAACAGAAACAGAACAGAAACAGAACAGAAACAGAACAGAAACAGAACAGAAACAGAACAGAAACAGAACAGAAACAGAACAGAAACAGAACAGAAACAGAACAGAAACAGAACAGAAACAGAACAGAAACAGAACAGAAACAGAACAGAAACAGAACAGAAACAGAACAGAAACAGAACAGAAACAGAACAGAAACAGAACAGAAACAGAACAGAAACAGAACAGAAACAGAACAGAAACAGAACAGAAACAGAACAGAAACAGAACAGAAACAGAACAGAAACAGAACAGAAACAGAACAGAAACAGAACAGAAACAGAACAGAAACAGAACAGAAACAGAACAGAAACAGAACAGAAACAGAACAGAAACAGAAACAGAACAGAAACAGAACAGAAACAGAACAGAAACAGAACAGAAACAGAACAGAAACAGAACAGAAACAGAACAGAAACAGAACAGAAACAGAACAGAAACAGAACAGAAACAGAACAGAAACAGAACAGAAACAGAACAGAAACAGAACAGAAACAGAACAGAAACAGAACAGAAACAGAACAGAAACAGAACAGAAACAGAACAGAAACAGAACAGAAACAGAACAGAAACAGAACAGAAACAGAACAGAAACAGAACAGAAACAGAACAGAAACAGAACAGAAACAGAAACAGAACAGAAACAGAACAGAAACAGAACAGAAACAGAACAGAAACAGAACAGAAACAGAACAGAAACAGAACAGAAACAGAACAGAAACAGAACAGAAACAGAACAGAAACAGAACAGAAACAGAACAGAAACAGAACAGAAACAGAACAGAAACAGAACAGAAACAGAACAGAAACAGAACAGAAACAGAACAGAAACAGAACAGAAACAGAACAGAAACAGAACAGAAACAGAACAGAAACAGAACAGAAACAGAACAGAAACAGAACAGAAACAGAACAGAAACAGAACAGAAACAGAACAGAAACAGAACAGAAACAGAAACAGAAAAGAAATAGAACAGAAACAGAACAGAAACAGAACAGAAACAGAACAGAAACAGAACAGAAACAGAACAGAAACAGAACAGAAACAGAACAGAAACAGAACAGAAACAGAACAGAAACAGAACAGAAACAGAACAGAAACAGAACAGAAACAGAACAGAAACAGAACAGAAACAGAACAGAAACAGAACAGAAACAGAACAGAAACAGAACAGAAACAGAACAGAAACAGAACAGAAACAGAACAGAAACAGAACAGAACAGAAACAGTACAGAAACAGAACAGAAACAGAACAGAAACAGAACAGAAACAGAACAGAAACAGAACAGAAACAGAACAGAAACAGAACAGAAACAGAACAGAAACAGAACAGAAACAGAACAGAAACAGAACAGAAACAGAACAGAAACAGAACAGAAACAGAACAGAAACAGAACAGAAACAGAACAGAAACAGAACAGAAACAGAACAGAAACAGAACAGAAACAGAACAGAAACAGAACAGAAACAGAACAGAAACAGAACAGAAACAGAAACAGAACAGAAACAGAACAGAAACAGAACAGAAACAGAACAGAAACAGAACAGAAACAGAACAGAAACAGAACAGAAACAGAACAGAAACAGAACAGAAACAGAACAGAAACAGAACAGAAACAGAACAGAAACAGAACAGAAACAGAACAGAAACAGAACAGAAACAGAACAGAAACAGAACAGAAACAGAACAGAAACAGAACAGAAACAGAACAGAAACAGAACAGAAACAGAACAGAAACAGAACAGAAACAGAACAGAAACAGAACAGAAACAGAACAGAAACAGAACAGAAACAGAACAGAAACAGAACAGAAACAGAACAGAAACAGAACAGAAACAGAACAGAAACAGAACAGAAACAGAACAGAAACAGAACAGAAACAGAACAGAAACAGAACAGAAACAGAACAGAAACAGAACAGAAACAGAACAGAAACAGAACAGAAACAGAACAGAAACAGAACAGAAACAGAACAGAAACAGAACAGAAACAGAACAGAAACAGAACAGAAACAGAACAGAAACAGAACAGAAACAGAACAGAAACAGAACAGAAACAGAACAGAAACAGAACAGAAACAGAACAGAAACAGAACAGAAACAGAACAGAAACAGAACAGAAACAGAACAGAAACAGAACAGAAACAGAACAGAAACAGAACAGAAACAGAACAGAAACAGAACAGAAACAGAACAGAAACAGAACAGAAACAGAACAGAAACAGAACAGAAACAGAACAGAAACAGAACAGAAACAGAACAGAAACAGAACAGAAACAGAACAGAAACAGAACAGAAACAGAACAGAAACAGAACAGAAACAGAACAGAAACAGAACAGAAACAGAACAGAAACAGAACAGAAACAGAACAGAAACAGAACAGAAACAGAACCAGAACCAGAACAGAACCAGAACAGAACCAGAACAGAACCAGAACAGAACCAGAACAGAACCAGAACAGAACCAGAACAGAACCAGAACAGAACCAGAACAGAACCAGAACAGAACCAGAACAGAACCAGAACAGAACCAGAACAGAACCAGAACAGAACCAGAACAGAACCAGAACAGAACCAGAACAGAACCAGAACAGAACCAGAACAGAACCAGAACCAGAACAGAACCAGAACAGAACCAGAACAGAACAGAACCAGAACAGAACCAGAACAGAACCAGAACAGAACCAGAACAGAACCAGAACAGAACCAGAACAGAACCAGAACAGAACCAGAACAGAACCTAAAACAGATCCTGAAAAAGAACCTGAAATCGAACTTGAAATTGAACCAGAAATAGATGCTGAAAAAGTGCCTGAAATACAACCTAAAACAGAACCTGAAACAGAACCAGAAATAGAACCTGAAACCGAACCTGAATTATAACCTGAAACTGAACCTAAAGTATAACCTAAAACAGACCTTGAAACCGAACCTAAAACAAAACCTGAAACCGAACCTTAAATAGAATCTGAAATAGAATCTGATATATAACCTAAAACAGAACCTGAAACCGAAACTGAGTTAGAACCTGAAAAAGAACCTGAAATAGAACCTGAAGCAGAACCTGCAATAGAACCTGAAATAGAATCTAAAACCGAACCTGAAACCCAACCTGAAATAGAACCTGAAACAGAACCAGAAATAGAACCTAAAACAGAACCTGAAACCGAACCTGAAATATAACCTAAAACAGAGCCTGAAGCCGAACCTAAAATAGAATCTGAAATAGAACCTGAAATAAAACCTAAAACAGAACCTGAAACCGAACCTGAATTAGAAACTACAATAGAATCTGAAAAATAACCTAAAACCGGACCTGAAATAGAACATGAAAAGAACCTGAAGCCGAACCTGAAATATAACGTGAAACAGAACATAGAACCTGGATATGAAAATAGAACCTGAACCTCAAATAGAACTTAAAACAGAATCTAAAACCGAACCTAAAATACAATCTGAAAGAGATCCTGAAATAGAACCTGAAACAGAACCTGAAACCAAACCTGAACAGAACCCGAAAAAGTACCTGAAATAGAACCTGAAACAGAACGTGAAACCGAACCTGAAATAGAACCTGAAACCGAAACTAAGAAAAGAATCTAAAATATAACCTGAAGTAGAATCTAAAACAAAACCTGAAACCGAACCTAAAATAGAACCTGAAACCGAACCTGAAATTTAACCTGAAATAGAACATAAAACAGAACCTAAAACCGAACCTGAAATTGAACCTGAAACAGAGCCAGAAATAGAACCAGAAACAGAATTTGAAACGAAGCGTGAAACAGAACTATTTCATGAAACCGAACCTGGAACAGATCCGAAATAGAAACTGAAACGGAACCAAAACAGAATTTTAAACTAAAGTTGCAATAGAACCCATACAGAGCTGATATAGTAGCTCAACTTTTCTCACCCACTGTTTATGTTGATTCCACAGACATACTTACATGTGGCACAAAAATCATATAATTTTATAAAACTGACATGATTTTTACTTCTTTTACCTTCAGAAAATTGTGTTATATGGTGACATTTAATGTGAATTTCCAGTGAATTTATTTTAACACATGTCGGCAAAAATTTTCTGCTCTTCACATTCACGATTTCTTTGTTTTTGCTACATTTTTTGGTTATTTAATGTTTATTTTAACGACAGCCCCAAAAACTGGAATAAAAACCCAAAAATGAGAAGAAAAAAAGATGATTACTGTTTAAGGCTGTTTAAGCTATATGAGTACAAGTTGTATAAATAGCATGCCCCAGCTCTGTCATGAACTCAGGGTAGACAGAAAACCCAAGAAGAACAAAAAAATAAAAGAGTTCCTTAAGTAATTTACCACTTGAATTATTTCATCAACGAAATAAAAATAAATCTTGGTTGGAAAAAAAAAACTTAAGAGCTAAATAAGCACAGACGCAATGCGAGATATAAAAAATGTCCACATACTTTGGCACATATAACACACAAAATGTTAATGGTTTTACGTGAAATCTGACCCATTGTGTGTGCTTAAAAGAAAGCTTAAATCAAACAATCTGAAAGCTGTGAAGTCACAAGACGTATCCTACTTTTGCTTAGATATCATTAAGCTTCAGTGAACTTTTAATTTTGTCTTAGACGTAGAAGCCAAGCTGGAGTAAAATGCTTTATGTATCTTTATTAACCTCCAAACTAAAGTGTTTGTGCGAAAAAGTTTTTGTCAAATAAATGCCAAACATTTTATTTAAATATTTACGAGGGTTGTGTTAAAAGTTTGCTCTAAAGATGGATTAAGAGAAAGATCGGTATGAAAATAAGCCAGCCAACTTAACTAGAACAGAAAAATGGCCCGACTAAGAAGAGGAGACTAAGGAAGGCAGTCTAATTCCATGCGCTTCGATCTTACGCGCATATTCTCCAATTTCGTAGTTCATGCCTTTAAAGATTTTCTACTACCATCGAAGTTTCTTACGTCTTCTTCCACGAGATCCCTCGGCATCGTTTTCGATTTCTTTCTTTCATTCATTTGCACAACATGTCCCAGTTAACGCAGCCGCTGCAGTTTGGTGCGTTTTACTATGTCGATGTCATATTGACGACGATAAACACATTATTTTACAACCTCGAAGCTATAGTTCTCAATGATCACATGTAGTCCTTTTCTTGTGGACTGTCTGCTTGTAGAAACCATCAGTTTTGTTTTTGATTCATTGAAAACTACCCCCTTTTCATTAGATTCCTTCTCGATACTTAAAAAGGCGTTAGTCACATCAAGCAATGTTCGTCGCAAACGCGAGTTGTATGTATTTTCTGTTGAAAATTTTTCCAGATATATTAACTACAGCATCTTACAATGTTGAAAAGATCGCATGATAAACTATCGCCTTGCCTAAATCCCCGTTTAGTTACTTAGGACACCGATAGATTTTTACCTTTTTTTACTGATGAGTTTGTATTAGTTAATTTCTTCGAAGAGTCACAGCAAAATTTAGGTTTAAATGAGTTCCAGGGCCTCCAGACTTCTGTGATACCGAAATAAGTTGTCAGATTAGACTTCGTTGTAATGCCAATCTCGAAAGGCATGATGTAATGGCAAATACGCTATTTTATACTATCGGCACTACAAACGACCATACAAAGAAAATTTTCACTAATTTGCCAACCTTCCAAATGTTTAATCACCAAAAATCTCAACCTTCCTTAGTGTGGGTAATCCCTTTAATATTTAGGTTCCTAATAATGGGTGTTTTTTTTTAGAGGTATAGAACTTCGAATTGAAATAAAACACAAGAAAATCGTTTTAATGTCCATCAATTTGGCTTTATTGGAAGGATAATTTTATGCCATTAATGTTTAAATATGATTTCGGGCATGTGGCCGCCACGGCTGGCTCGAATAAAGCCAATTCCACAGGTCCAATTTTCAACAACTTTTTCGACCATATGGGGCCGTATGTTGCCAATAACGCCACGAATGTTGGCTTCCAAGTCCCCTAACGTTTCTGGTTTGTTGGAGTAGACGAGCGACTTCACATATCCCCAAAGAAAATAATCAAGTGGTGTCAAATCGCACGATCACGACGCATTGCATGGTCTCGCGGCTTTAATTCTTGCACAAGCTGGATCTTGTAAGGTCGCAAGCCAAGATCTTTGCGCAAAATCTTCTATAAAGTTGATGGACAAAGCTCCAATTGCTGTGCACGGTGGCGAATCGATTCATTCGGGTCCTCTTCAACACTTTGCTCTACAGCGGCAATTGTTTCTTCGGTGCGCACTGTTCGACGTCGCTGCGGATGCGTATTATCACATAGAGTAAACGTAGTGCGAAAACGATCCATGGTTAACCGAATTAATTGCTCTGATGGACGATTATGTCGACCATAAAATGGACGGAGCTTGCGGTAAACTTCGCGAACTGAACCATTATTTTCGAAATAAATTTGCACGATTTGCAAGCGTTGTTCTTTTGTCAACCTGTTCATGATGAAATGGCAAACCAAACTAAATATTAATCACTTGACAGCTGACAAAATGGCCGCCAGTTAAAAAAGTGGTGCCAACTTAAAGTTCTATACCTCAATAAAAAACACCCGATATAAGGCCTCTCAATCCCTTACGTTCCAGATTCTAGGACAGTCTCTTCATCCGCAAAAAATAAATTGGGAGAGCAATGTTTCTTTAGTGAGACAGCCTAAGCCATAGCGTTCACATACGAACGCCGTATCATTAATAAACTTATACTTCACCAAGTCCTTTGTCACTGTCAGTTCAATGCATTTTTTTTAACTTAAATCTGTTTCAATCTCCTCATTCTATCTAGGTCTCTAATGATAGGTCTCCTTCCACATTCCGGAGTCTCGTGCAGTCTTCTCATATGCAAAAGTGCATTAGACGAGCCGTGTCTCGAAAGTAGGAAGCTCTAACTTAAGCCAATGCGAATGTCAGGGCGTTTACTTACAAACATCAGTTATAAACTTATACATCACCTGCCCTTTATTTTGCTGTCAGAACAATGCGATCTGCACTTTAAATCAAACTGCCGTCTCATACTTAAATCTTCAGGAGGGAGTTCGCCACATCTGCTAGATGCCCAATCGGAGGCTAAAGCCTTACTAAAATCCCAAACTGCCCAAGCATGTACATTGCCTATAATATCTAGAACATTTAAGTTAGGACCACTAAAGCACATTCGGAGTATCAGACAGTGCTTTCATCTGCAAAAGTACATTGGAAGAGCCCTGTGTTATTAGTAAGAAACCAAAACCCGAAGCCAAAGTCTGGGCGTTCACGTACGAACACAGTGTCACGTAAAAACTTTTAAGTCGCGCGCTGTTTCCTAACTCATCTTCCACCAAAACTCTAGTTGCTGTCACCTACCAAAAACTTCCTGGGAGAATTCGTCAACCTTCAAAATATCCAATTGTCAGCTAAAACACTACTTAAATCTCAATCTGTCCCAGTATAGGTAGTCCCTATAAGATTTAGGTTCCTAACTTCAGGTTTTTCCCTCACTCATATTCCGAAGTCTCGAACAGAGGGAAACCTCACAAATATGCAATTGTCAGCTTAAGCCCTACCAAAATGAAGTACTATGTAGGTACCTAATGTCAGTCTGGAACAGCCCTTTGCTGTCCAAAGCGTCCAATTAAATTCAAGTTGCTAAATTCAAGACTTCCGTGATTTGGCTACGATCCCTTTATGCAGTATCAGCTGCTGAATACTGTATGCTGTATGCTATAAGTAGTAGCCCTTTCTTATCACTTCCAAGAGTCATCCTTTAACCCATCATTATTCCAAAATATTTGATTTTGGTCACATATCAGATACTTACGTTGCCTTTCAGCGACATTGAGCCCAGGTGGTTATCCCAAGGAAGAACAAGAGGATTGGAAGGTATCATTTTCTTCCTTTTCTTCTTTACATATCTCGAAAATTACCTTATACATAGTCAAGTTTCCACTTATTTCTACTCTTTTGCATTCGTTTGTATTCATTTTGTTGTAGACCAAATCCTGAAAAAGATTGGAACTATGTAGGTAATCATATGTAAATCACTAAACCGAAATTTGTGTAAAATCGCTTAATGTGATCGTGCGATTAGAGTTGGATTCAATGCTCGAAAAACTCAACATCGTATGCTAACGCATAGATGAAGTTTCTATATTCATGGGTTATATAAATATTGAGCCCATCAAATTAATGTTCTGGCCATGAGAATTCACTCCAGTATCAAAAGAAGGATTTAAATGACTTTGTATTTTTATATAATAAAAACTTGTCCCATGTAAAAATCTTTAAGAATCGTAGAAACATATAAGTTTTCAAGTTTAGTGTGAGGTAGGGAAGGTTCCAATGTGACAGAATTTGCCGTAGATTCTTGAATCCGATTCAGGAATTACCTTGATCAAAGATTTCTTTGGACTGTTTCAGTCACAGCGGCTTTGGCTGACTGTAAGGTACAGCGCTTTCGGTTGACGGTTGAGCACCGCGAATTTGTTCAACTATTAAGTGCAGTGACTTCGGTCGACAGCTTAGTCCCAACAACTTTGGTTGACAGTTGGAAACAGCGACTTCGGTCGACTGTTAAACGAAGTCACTTCGGTTAACTGCTTGGCAGAGCAACTTCGGTTGACTGTTGGGCACAGCGACTTCGGTTGACTGTTAGGCACAGGGATTTCGGTCGACTGTTAAGTGCAGTGACATCGGTCGACAGCTTAGTACAACGGCTTTGGTCGTTAGGTTTAAGTCAGAATTGTAATATTGTAATAACAGAAAAGTAATATCTCTTTTAATAATATTGTACACATATATTTAAGTATAAAGGTCACAAAATATCCCGACTTCTATATTTATATCCGATTACTAGTTGGAAATCCGTGCAGCAACTTCAGTTGACTGTTAGGCACAGCGACTTCGGTTGACTGTTGGACACCGCGACTTCGGTCGACTTTAAAAAGCAGTTACTTCGGTTAACTGCTTGGCACAGCAACTTCGGTTGACTGTTGGGCACAGCGACTTCGGTCGACTGTTAGACACAGGGATTTCGGTCGACTGTTAAGTGCAGTGACGTCGGTCGACAGCTTTGTACAACGGCTTCGGTCGTTAAGTTTAAGTCGGAATTTTAGTATTGTTATATCTCTTTAAATAATATTGTACACATATATTAAAGTATTAAGGTCACAAAATAACCCGACTTCATCTAAATATATCGTATTATTAGTTGGAAATCCGAGCAATATCCACAACAGATATTAAAAAAATCTAACATTACTAGCGATTCACCTCCATCCGATTGATATCCAAAAATCCGAGCATTAATCCTCGCTGCTAAAATATATTAAACCCGAACTTAATAGGTTAAAGCCTGTATAATCAAAAAGGAAGAATAAATGACTTGTGTTCTCATAACTTAGTGGATTTATAAGTAAACTGTGGACGAAACTAAGCTACTTAAGCCAATTATAAAACGTTTCATGTGTTCTTACAAAATCAGGGATCTCGTTTCCGAGATCTAAGTATTAAATAAGAAAGATAAAACATTGTTTCAACTTTACAAACAAATTGTTGAAGTCAAAGATTGAGTTGAAGCTTGAGATGAAACTAAATTAGCACTAAAACAAGTAAGAAAGCGCTATAGTCGGTCAAGCCCGACCATACGATACCCTTCACCACTAAGGTCAAAGGTGTTATTTTTCCTGTATAAAGACAAATATTTGCTAAATTTTGCCATCATACAAACATTTTCTCAAAACTTATATAATTAAACTGTTTCCGTCATTTGGACTTATATGAGAGCTAGGGTCAAATCTCGAAATTTGGCAAATTGATTACAGTTGTTACAGAAATTATGTATGCAAAAAATAAACTCAAAATTTTCAATATCTTTAGATTTACGAACGTTTCAGTGATTTTTTTTGTCTCATTTAGTGCGTTTTTAAAGAAGAGTTTGTATGGGAGCTATGGTCAAATGTGGACCGATTTCAACGAAATTTGGTACAGTGATTTAAGTTTACATAAGCAGTATTTATTTTAAATTTCATGAAAAAATATGTATATTTGTGGCCAATATGTCAATTCCGGGAAGTGGGACCTATGGGAGGTACCATAAATATTAGACCGATTTCGACCAATTTCAATAGCCATGGTCCCATTATCAAAAAAAATGATCTGTACCAAATTTCATCAAATTATCTTTAGAATTGCGACCTGTAGTTTGATTACAAGGTTTACATGGGGGTCCAGCCAGCCAGCCAGACGGACGGACGGACGGACATCGCTAAATCGACTCAGAAAGTGATTCTAAGCCTATTGGTATACTAAAATGTGGGTCTAAGACAAATATTTCTATGCGTTACATACATCAGCACAAACTTATAATACCCTTTCCACCTATGGTGGTGAAGGGTATAATAAAATGAAACTAGACCTTATTTATAATTGGTCTATGGCTTTGTCGCAATACTCGTTAAACATTTATGATTCCCAATATATCCATCATTTGGGTATGTGATTGATTTATTTAATATTTAATATTTTTTTTTTTCTAAATATTTTTCATATCTTTCAGATATGTATCTCTTATTACCTCTTTAATCCATCAGGCACGCTTTTAACAGCTTTTAACCATAAATATTTCGCAGTTTATAATTTGCGTTTTACAAAATTCAAAAAGAAGTAAAGTATGATCAATGCCGCACAGTGGTTTACGGACGCTTTTTTTTGGAAATAATTCTTTAACTTTTGAACGACTGGAGATATTTGAATGAAATTTGACATGGTGATAGTCAAGGAGTATTCGAGTTGGTTTTTAAAAGCACTGGTCCATGAGGGGTCGGGAGAGTGATTGATGGACCTTCAAAGTTGGTCACCTCGGGTGTTCGACTTTTTTAAAAATTCGCCAAAAATCCATTTATGTATGGATTGAAAAGAAATTTTAAACTTAAGTTGTCCTTGAGAAGATCTACAAAAAATACGCTTAAATGTGTAGGTTATCTCCTTTGGATTTCGAGATATTTGGGTAAAAAGGAATTTTTAGGTTGATTTTTTACCTCTTTTTTTAAGCTTTTTTTGATCTGGTGGACGCATCTGAGGACCAAAAATTTTTTAAGAATATTCTTTAAATTTGTAATAAAATTCTGAATAATTTTTGTGCAAGTTAGTTATAGAAATCTTCTTTTGTTTAAAAGTTAAAAATATTCAAAGTTGAAACTTACAAAAAATTTCGCTTTTTTTTTAGTTTTTCCCCAAAAGATAGCTATATTTTTTCACTAATAAAAAAATATTTTCTTAAGAAACATAAAAAGATTTTTAAAGTTTTTAAAAGAAAACATAATGAGAATGCGTATAAAACAAATTTCTTGCTAATTGGACTTTTGGTCCTCGCACATGTCCTCTCCAAAAAATGGCAATTTGTAAAAAAAAAAATTAGTTTAAACAAAAATTTCTCAAAAGGCAAAGCACCGATTTGAAAAAAATTATAATGTTCATATTTTCCAATATATCTGTTATTGATTAGAAAAGTTTTTTCTGAAACGCGCTGCAAATAGAGACAGTGTTGCCATATTTGTAAAAAAACTCATTTTTTGAAACACCTTTTTCCCCAGTTGGGAATTGGGGAATTTTTAAGTTAAAATTGGGAATTTTTTTTAGTCTATTGCTTTTACATCTTATTGGTCTACATTACTACAAAATTTCATTGTAATATCTTTATCCATGTCATTTCCACATAATATCAAAGATTAAAAATATTTTCCTTAAAAAAGCAGAAAAACAATTTTTTTTTGTTTTACGATACAAAGTGTAAAAAAAGTAACGCACTTAAAAAAAACTTTTACTTAGTGCTGAAAAAGTTTTTGTCAAATAAATGCCAAACATTTTATTTAAATATTTACGAGGGTTGTGTTAAAAGTTTGCTCTAAAGATGGATTAAGAGAAAGATCGGTATGAAAATTAGACTAAACTAAACTAGAATAGAACCAGAACAGAAAAATGGCTCGACTGAGAAGAGGAGACTAAGAAAGGCAGAATAACTCCATGCGCTTCGATCTTGTGCGCATATTCTCTAATCTCGTAGTCTAAGCCTTAAAAGATTTTCTACTATCATCGAAATTTCTTATGTCTTCTTCCACGCGATCATTCGGCATCGTTTTTGATTGGAGTATTTTCATCAATTCCATTCCAAGCTTTGAAAGGTTTTCCTCGTTCTCTTTTACGAATTCCCTTTTTCGAATGCATTTTCTTTTTTTCGGAGCATTTTCATCTATTCGCACAACCTGTCCCAGTCAACACAGCAGCTGCAGTTTGATGCGTTTTACTATGTCGATGTCATATTGATGGCGGTAAACAAATTATTTTACAACCTCGAAGATTTAGTTCTCAGCGATCACATGTAGTCCTCTTCTTGTGGACTGTCTTCTTGTAGAAACCATCAGTTTTGTTTTTGATTCATTGACAACTACCCACTTTTTATTAGATTCCTTCTCGATACTTGAAATGGCTCCAGACTTCTGTGATACCGAAATAAGTTGTCCGATTAGACTTCGTTGTAATGCCAATCTCGAAAGGCATGATGTAATGGCAAATACGCTATTTTATACTATCGGCACTACAAACGACCATACAAAGAAAATTTTCACTAATTTGCCAACCTTCCAAATGTTTAATCACCAAAAATCTCAACCTGCCTTAGTGTGGGTAATCCCTTTAATATTTAGGTTCCTAATAATGGGTGTTTTGTTTAGAGGTATAGAACTTCGAATTGAAATAAAACACAAGAAAATCGTTTTTATGTCCATCAATTTGGCTTTATTGGAAGGATAATTTTATGCCATTAATGTTTAAATATGATTTCGGGCATGTGGCCGCCGCGGCTGGCTCGAATAAAGCCAATTCCACAGGTCCAATTTTCAACAACTTTTTCGACCATATGGGGCCGTATGTTGCCAATAACGCCACGAATGTTGGCTTCCAAGTCCCCTAACGTTTCTGGTTTGTTGGAGTAGACGAGCGCTTCACATATCCCCAAAGAAAATAATCAAGTGGTGTCAAATCGCACGATCACGACGCATTGCATGGTCTCGCGGCTTTAATTCTTGCACAAGCTGGATCTTGTAAGGTCGCAAGCCAAGATCTTTGCGCAAAATCTTCTATAAAGTTGATGGACAAAGCTCCAATTGCTGTGCACGGTGGCGAATCGATTCATTCGGGTCCTCTTCAACACTTTGCTCTACAGCGGCAATTGTTTCTTCGGTGCGCACTGTTCGACGTCGCTGCGGATGCGTATTATCACATAGAGTAAACGTAGTGCGAAAACGATCCATGGTTAACCGAATTAATTGCTCTGATGGACGATTATGTCGACCATAAAATGGACGGAGCTTGCGGTAAACTTCGCGAACTGAACCATTATTTTCGAAATAAATTTGCACGATTTGCAATCGTTGTTCTTTTGTCAACCTGTTCATGATGAAATGGCAAACCAAACTAAATATTAATCACTTGACAGCTGACAAAATGGCCGCCAGTTAAAAAAGTGATGCCAACTTAAAGTTCTATACCTCAATAAAAAACACCCGATATAAGGCCTCTCAATCCCTTACGTTCCAGATTCTAGGACAGTCTCTTCATCCGCAAAAAATAAATTGGGAGAGCAATGTTTCTTTAGTGAGACAGCCTAAGCCATAGCGTTCACATACGAACGCCGTATCATTAATAAACTTATACTTCACCAAGTCCTTTGTCACTGTCAGTTCAATGCATTTTTTTTAACTTAAATCTGTTTCAATCTCCTCATTCTATCTAGGTCTCTAATGATAGGTCTCCTTCCACATTCCGGAGTCTAGTGCAGTCTTCTCATATGCAAAAGTGCATTAGACGAGCCGTGTCTCGAAAGTAGGAAGCTCTAACTTAAGCCAATGCGAATGTCAGGGCGTTTACTTACAAACATCAGTTATAAACTTATACATCACCTGCCCTTTATTTTGCTGTCAGAACAACGCGATCTGCACTTTAAATCAAACTGCCGTCTCATACTTAAATCTTCAGGAGGGAGTTCGCCACATCTGCTAGATGCCCAATCGGAGGCTAAAGCCTTACTAAAATCCCAAACTGCCCAAGCATGTACATTGCCTATAATATCTAGAACATTTAAGTTAGGACCACTAAAGCACATTCGGAGTATCAGACAGTGCTTTCATCTGCAAAAGTACATTGGAAGAGCCCTGTGTTATTAGTAAGAAACCAAAACCCGAAGCCAAAGTCTGGGCGTTCACGTACGAACACAGTGTCACGTAAAAACTTTTAAGTCGCGCGCTGTTTCCTAACTCATCTTCCACCAAAACTCTAGTTGCTGTCACCTACCAAAAACTTCCTGGGAGAATTCGTCAACCTTCAAAATATCCAATTGTCAGCTAAAACACTACTTAAATCTCAATCTGTCCCAGTATAGGTAGTCCCTATAAGATTTAGGTTCCTAACTTCAGGTTTTTCCCTCACTCATATTCCGAAGTCTCGAACAGAGGGAAACCTCACAAATATGCAATTGTCAGCTTAAGCCCTACCAAAATGAAGTACTATGTAGGTACCTAATGTCAGTCTGGAACAGCCCTTTGCTGTCCAAAGCGTCCAATTAAATTCAAGTTGCTAAATTCAAGACTTCCGTGATTTGGCTACGATCCCTTTATGCAGTATCAGCTGCTGAATACTGTATGCTGTATGCTATAAGTAGTAGCCCTTTCTTATCACTTCCAAGAGTCATCCTTTAACCCATCATTATTCCAAAATATTTGATTTTGGTCACATATCAGATACTTACGTTGCCTTTCAGCGACATTGAGCCCAGGTGGTTATCCCAAGGAAGAACAAGAGGATTGGAAGGTATCATTTTCTTCCTTTTCTTCTTTACATATCTCGAAAATTACCTTATACATAGTCAAGTTTCCACTTATTTCTACTCTTTTGCATTCGTTTGTATTCATTTTGTTGTAGACCAAATCCTGAAAAAGATTGGAACTATGTAGGTAATCATATGTAAATCACTAAACCGAAATTTGTGTAAAATCGCTTAATGTGATCGTGCGATTAGAGTTGGATTCAATGCTCGAAAAACTCAACATCGTATGCTAACGCATAGATGAAGTTTCTATATTCATGGGTTATATAAATATTGAGCCCATCAAATTAATGTTCTGGCCATGAGAATTCACTCCAGTATCAAAAGAAGGATTTAAATGACTTTGTATTTTTATATAATAAAAACTTGTCCCATGTAAAAATCTTTAAGAATCGTAGAAACATATAAGTTTTCAAGTTTAGTGTGAGGTAGGGAAGGTTCCAATGTGACAGAATTTGCCGTAGATTCTTGAATCCGATTCAGGAATTACCTTGATCAAAGATTTCTTTGGACTGTTTCAGTCACAGCGGCTTTGGCTGACTGTAAGGTACAGCGCTTTCGGTTGACGGTTGAGCACCGCGAATTTGTTCAACTATTAAGTGCAGTGACTTCGGTCGACAGCTTAGTCCCAACAACTTTGGTTGACAGTTGGAAACAGCGACTTCGGTCGACTGTTAAACGAAGTCACTTCGGTTAACTGCTTGGCAGAGCAACTTCGGTTGACTGTTGGGCACAGCGACTTCGGTTGACTGTTAGGCACAGGGATTTCGGTCGACTGTTAAGTGCAGTGACATCGGTCGACAGCTTAGTACAACGGCTTTGGTCGTTAGGTTTAAGTCAGAATTGTAATATTGTAATAACAGAAAAGTAATATCTCTTTTAATAATATTGTACACATATATTTAAGTATAAAGGTCACAAAATATCCCGACTTCTATATTTATATCCGATTACTAGTTGGAAATCCGTGCAGCAACTTCAGTTGACTGTTAGGCATAGCGACTTCGGTTGACTGTTGGGCACCGCGACTTCGGTCGACTTTAAAAAGCAGTTACTTCGATTAACTGCTTGGCACAGCGACTTCGGTTGACTGTTGGGCACAGCGACTTCGGTTGACTGTTGGGCACAGCGACTTCGGTCGATTGTTAGACACAGGGATTTCGGTCGACTGTTAAGTGCAGTGACATCGGTCGACAGCTTTGTACAACGGCTTCGGTCGTTAAGTTTAAGTCAGAATTTTAGTATTGTTATATCTTTTTAAATAATATTAAAGTATTAAGGTCACAAAATAACCCGACTTCATCTATATCGTATTATTAGTTGGAAATCCGAGCAATATCCACAACAGATATTAAAAAAATCTAACATTACTAGCGATTCACCTCCATCCGATTGATATCCAAAAATCCGAGCATTAATCCTCGCTGCTAAAATATATTAAACCCGAACTTAATAGGTTAAAGCCTGTATAATCAAAAAGGAAGAATAAATGACTTGTGTTCTCATTACTTAGTGGATTTATAAGTAAACTCTGGACGAAACTAAGCTACTTAAGCCAATTGTAAAACGTTTCATGTGTTCTTACAAAATCAGGGATCTCGTTTCCGAGATCTAAGTATTAAATAAGAAAGATAAAACATTGTTTCAACTTTACAAACAAATTGTTGAAGTCAAAGATTGAGTTGAAGCTTGAGATGAAACTAAATTAGCACTAAAACAAGTAAGAAAGCGCTATAGTCGGTCAAGACCGACCATACGATACCCTTCACCACTAAGGTCAAAGGTGTTATTTTTCCTGTATAAAGACAAATATTTGCTAAATTTTGCCATCATACAAACATTTTCTCAAAACTTATATATTTAACCTGTTTCCGTCATTTGGACTTATATGAGAGCTAGGGTCAAATGTGGACCGATTATCTCGAAATT
>OW121742.1:105684439-105721939 GCA_933228675.1 Stomorhina lunata
TAAAAATAGGAAATTTTGAAAAAAAAAATTCTATAAAAATAATAAATTTTTTAAAAATTTCCTATTGCGAGGCTGAATAATTATACCTAAAAATAATTGGCATTGGAAATTCATTAGCTCCAGACTAATTACTAATGACTTAATTACGTATTAACCAAAAACACTTCAATAATGAAATGATTCAATAATTGCGCCTTAATTTCTAAGCATTAAAAGCATTTTTATTGAAATTCGGTAGCATATTCTTCTATGATTAATTATCAAATACTTTGTATTAATTTCTGTCAAAATCTATGACATGCAACGTCAATTATTCTAGCGCCTAACAGTTTTGCCTAATAAAATAGCATTGGAAACAAATATTCAAACTTTGAATAATTGTTGATATTAAGTTTTTTGTTTTTGTTGTTTTTAGCCATATGTCAGAAATTATTTAAATATTTACGTAATGCGACATTAGCTGTGAGCGCTATCCCTTCTAAATGCAATTCAAAATAATTCCATATAGAATTGACACAATTTGTGTGTGTTTAAAGTAAAGTGACGACAGAAATGTGATATCTACGAATGGGGAAAAAAATTAAAATAGATTTATTTTCACAATAAAACCTTGAAAATGTAGCAGCTGTCAATCATAAGACATGCAATGTTTTTTTGGGATTTTGGTTTATATATTTTTTTTCGTCCATATTATTTTGACCAAAAATGACCCTGAAACAAAATGAGTTTATTGTCAAAAAAAATGAAATAAACGTTTATTTGCTTGAATGTGATCATGTAAATAATGGTTGTAGAATTTTTTGAATGTTTGCAAAACTTTTTGTTTGTTTTTTTTAGAATTTCTGATTCGTTTGTTTGCAATTAATCATAGAAAAAATGTCATTTAAATGGAGAATATTTGTTGAAAAGTTGGGTTATTTTTTAGAAAAATTGTACAAAATAAATTTTAAATTTTAAGTTTTAGATAGACAATTACAAAATGCTTTAAAAGCATTGCTATAGGAATTTAAAAATTTCTCTATAGAATTTTTTTATTAAGATTTTAAAATATTTGAAAATTTTTTATAGCATTTTTTTATTTTTGAATAAAATTTTTCTTAAAGAAATAATAATGTGAAATTCCACTTTTTATTTCCAATTAAAGCCTATTTTGTCTCTTCTTCAATCCAATTTATCTTTTCCTCATTACCCTTTCAGTTTTTGAGAAACTATTATTTTTCTCAAAAAACTTATGAATTAATATCAATCATACGCAACGTATGATTTTTTAGAAAAATTTGAAAAAACTCGATTTTCTGTCTGTAAACCAAAGAAACTTTTAAACATTTTAAAAATATCTTAAAAAGCACTTAAGAACAAGCAAACAAATAGTTACTATTAAAATTTAAATTAACCCCTTAAGGCGTAAAAAACAATTAAAAATCCTTAAAATTTTTTTAAGAATATTGTATTTAAAGAAAGTCTCTAACACCTACATATTCTTTAATACAACCTTAAGTTTGTCTTAATATCTTCCCCTTTACTCCTTCTATATCCTGAAATATTCCCAAAAATCCTTTTAATACCCCAAATTAATATCAATCATACGCTCTGTTTCAATTTTTCATTACAAAACACCCATAAAATATTTCAGCTTAAAAGTAAGTTTCCATCCTTTTGTAATATTTTGCTGTTATCTTTAAAATTATTTATTTTTCATCATTTGTTCCTTGTTTATTTTTGTATACAGATATATCGACTTTTTATATATAAATCATCGTCATATATTGTATGAGTAGTATATTTTTGTTGCCAAAGGTAAATAAAAGATTTTCATTTTGTATTTTCCAGTAAATCATTATTATACAACTGTCATATACATAAGACAAATTTATTACTAAGTTGAGTTGGTAAAACAAACTGAAAAGCAGGGAGTAACAAATTTTTGCTTCATATTTTTACTTAAAGTTAAAAATAGTAAAAAAAATTAAGCATCATTTATTGTTAAATTGAAAAAGACCAAAAAAAAAGGAGATGCACTTACATCCAGGACTGAAAAATTTCCTACAAACATAAGAAATTTTAGAAAAATTCTTTTTTATTTTTATAGGACATTTTTCAAAAATTTCCTATTTTTATAGGAAATTTTTCAATAATTTCCTAATTTGTATAGGAAATTTTTCAAAAATTTCCTAATTTGTATAGGAAATTTTTCAAAAATTTTCTATTTTTATAGGAAATTTTTCAAAAATTTCCTATTTTTATAGGAAATTTTTCAAAAATTTCCTATTTGTATAGGAAATTTTTCAAAAACATAAGAAATTTTAGAAAAATTCTTTTTTATTTTTATAGGACATTTTTCAAAAATTTCCTATTTTTATAGGAAATTTTTCAATAATTTCCTAATTTGTATAGGAAATTTTTCAAAAATTTCCTAATTTGTATAGGAAATTTTTCAAAAATTTCCTATTTTTATAGGAAATTTTTCAAAAATTTCCTATTTTTATAGGAAATTTTTCAAAAATTTTCTATTTTTATAGGAAATTTTTCAAAAATTTCCTATTTTTATAGGAAATTTTTCAAAAATTTCCTATTTGTATAGGAAATTTTTCAAAAATTTCCTATTTTTATAGGAAATTTTTCAAAAATTTCCTATTTTTATAGGAAATTTTTCAAAAATTTCCTATTTTTATAGGAAATTTTTCAAAAATTTCCTATTTTTCAAAAATTTCCTATTTTTATAGGAAATTTTTCAAAAATTTCATATTTTTATAGGAAATTTTTCAAAAATTTCCTATTTTTATAGGAAATTTTTCAAAAATTTCCTATTTTTATAGGAAATTTTTCAAAAATTTCCTATTTTTATAGGAAATTTTACAAAAATTTCCTATTTTTATAGGAAATTTTTCAAAAATTTCCTATTTTTATAGAAAATTTTTCAAAAATTTCCTATTTTTATAGGAAATTTTTCAAAAATTTCCTATTTTTATAGGAAATTTTTCAAAAATTTCCTATTTTTATAGGAAATTTTTCAAAAATTTCCTATTTTTATAGGAAATTTTTCAAAAATTTCCTATTTTTATAGGAAATTTTTCAAAAATTTCCTATTTTTATAGGAAATTTTTCAAAAATTTCCTATTTTTATAGGAAATTTTTCAAAAATTTCCTATTTTTATAGGAAATTTTTCAAAAATTTCCTATTTTTACAGGAAATTTTTCAAAAATTTCCTATTTTTATAGGAAATTTTTAAAAAATTTCCTATTTTTATAGGAAATTTTTAAAAAATTTCCTATTTTTATAGGAAATTTTTCAAAAATTTCCTATTTTTATAGGAAATTTTTCAAAAATTTCCTATTTTTATAGGAAATTTTTCAAAAATTTCCTATTTTTATAGGAAATTTTTCAAAAATTTCCTATTTTTATAGGAAATTTTTCAAAAATTTCCTATTTTTATAGGAAATTTTTCAAAAATTTCCTATTTTTATAGGAAATTTTTCAAAAATTTCCTATTTTTATAGGAAATTTTTCAAAAATTTCCTATTTTTATAGGAAATTTTTCAAAAATTTCCTATTTTTATAGGAAATTTTTCAAAAATTTCCTACTTTTATAGGAAATTTTTCAAAAATTTCCTACTTTTATAGGAAATTTTTCAAAAATTTCCTATTTTTATAGGAAATTTTTCAAAAATTTCCTATTTTTATAGGAAATTTTTCAAAAATTTCCTATTTTTATAGGAAATTTTTCAAAAATTTCCTATTTTTATAGGAAATTTTTCAAAAATTTCCTATTTTTATAGGAAATTTTTCAAAAATTTCCTATTTTTATAGGAAATTTTTCAAAAATTTCCTATTTTTATAGGAAATTTTTCAAAAATTTCCTATTTTTATAGGAAATTTTTCAAAAATTTCCTATTTTTATAGGTAATTTTTCAAAAATTTCCTATTTTTATAGGAAATTTTTCAAAAATTTCCTATTTTTATAGGAAATTTTTCAAAAATTTCCTATTTTTATAGGAAATTTTTCAAAAATTTCCTATTTTTATAGGAAATTTTTCAAAAATTTCCTATTTTTATAGGAAATTTTTCAAAAATTTCCTATTTTTATAGGAAATTTTTCAAAAATTTCCTATTTTTATAGGAAATTTTTCAAAAATTTCCTATTTTTATAGGAAATTTTTCAAAAATTTCCTATTTTTATAGGAAATTTTTCAAAAATTTCCTATTTTTATAGGAAATTTTTCAAAAATTTCCTATTTTTATAGGAAATTTTTCAAAAATTTCCTATTTTTATAGGAAATTTTTCAAAAATTTCCTATTTTTATAGGAAATTTTTCAAAAATTTCCTATTTTTATAGGAAATTTTTCAAAAATTTCCTATTTTTATAGGAAATTTTTCAAAAATTTCCTATTTTTCAAAAATGTCCTATTTCTATAGGAAATTTTTTTAAAAATTTCCTATTTTTATAAGAAATTTTTCAAAAATTTCCTATTTTTATAAGAAATTTTTCAAAAATTTCCTATTTTTATAAGAAATTTTTCAAAAATTTCCTATTTTTAAAGGAAATTTTTCAAAAATTTCCTATTTTTATAGGAAATTTTTCAAAAATTTCCTATTTTTATAAGAATTTTTCAAAAATTTCCTATTTTTGATAGGAAATTTTTCAAAAATTTCTTATTTTCATTGGAAATTTTTCAAAAATTTCTTATTTTCATTGGAAATTTTTCAAAAATTTCTTTTTTTTTCCTTGGAACTTTTTCAAAAATTTCTTACTTTCATAGGAAATCTTTCAAAAATTTCCTATTTTTATAGGAAATTTTTCAAAAATGTCCCATTGTTATAGGAAATATATAGGAATTTATCAAATATTTTCTATTTTTATAGGAACATTTTCAAAAATTTCCTATTTTTATAGGAAATCTGAGAAGTTTTTAAAAAAGTCCTTAAAAACTAGGGCCGTACATCTTTTCTTAGCTGTGAATATATCAAATCGTTCTTTATTATAACAAAAAGTATCATGTGTGTTTATTTTCCGTTTTATTTTGATTTTGTTGGCTTCCACAACAAAAGGGAGTTATTTTGTTTGATATATTTATTTTGTATATATAACTCCTTTAATATTTTTTTGTTTGTTTGAAAATATTTACCTTAAGGTTGTAAAGTAATAATAACTTGGCATTAAAAGTAAAATAAAATGTGAGGGATTTTACAAGAAAATATTTATTGGGGGAGAAGTTGATGTTGAGGAAAATATATAAACATAATTTGTTATTTGGATTTAAAATTACACTTAAAATTCTGTAGGATTTATATGTAAGTTTTTAAACAAAAAACAAGAGAAGAAATTTTTAATTGAAGCAATTATTTTTGAATTTATCTTTGTCTTAATTTGAAGAAATATTAATTAATATCAAGTATACGAGAGGATATCCTAGTAAATAATTTTCTCTTTAACTTAACTAAATTTAAAATTTTCGTGATATTTTTCCAATTTATTGCTTTCCCGATTAAAACCCACAAATCAACCTTTAAGACTAAAAATAAAAATTTGTTACAAAAAAGTCTTTACCTGGCGTCATTAAAGCTTTAAATGACCGTATATGTCTATTTTTTACTGTCTCGCCTGAATTCAAAATTTGAAATAAAAATCGTTAAAAAACTCAACTCAGCTGACAGTTAATAAATCCCCTTGCAACTGACCAAAAAAAAACTACTAAATGCTTAAAATTTTTAATAGTTTTTAATACGAATAAATGCAGTAAAAACTACGTCATATGCATTTAAACAAATAATAACAACAAATTACAACTGTATCTTAAATAGCAAACGTTTTCACTTTTTTCCACAATTTATGATCTCATAATGGGGCTTTAAGCTTAAACATTTGAAACGTAAATTATAATAAATATAGTATTTATTATACAGATTTTGATCTTAAAGTAATTGATCGTAAACAATAAAGTAGATTTATTTGAAACGAAAAAAATCTTATTGAAATAAACTAAGAAGCTTAATAAATAATATTTATATTAGTTTTAAATTACATAAAAAGTAGAGAAAAAAAATACAAATTTATCAACGCAATCATAAAAGTAAAGCCGCTTTTAAAAAGTGCAATTATTGTAAAATTGCGCTGTTTTAAAATATATTCAATTTAAATGATAACTATTAATTAATATAATAAATTTTATATTTTCAGTGAAAATTTTCTGCTTAAGCAGAAAATTTTTCTATAGAAAAAAAATCTTTAATTGAAAATTTTTCTTTTTTTTTATCGAAAATTTTTTAATTGAAAATTCTTTAATTGAAAATTTTTCTATAGAAAAAATTTTTTATTGAAAATTTTTCGATAGAAAAAATTTTTATTGAAAATTTTTCAATAGAAACAATTTTTTATTGAAAATTTTTCTATAGAAAAATTATTTTATTGAAAATTTTTCAATAGAAAAAATTTTTTATTGAAAATTTTTCTATAGAAAAAATTTTTTATTGAAAATTTTTCTATAGAAAAAATTTTTTATTGAAAATTTTTCTATAGAAAAAATTTTTTATTGAAAATTTTTCTATAGAAAAATTTTTTTATTGAAAATTTTTCTATAGAAAAATATTTTTATTGAAAATTGTTCTATAGAAAAAATTTTTTATTGAAAATTTTTCTATCGAAACAATTTCTTATTGAAAATTTTTCTATAGAAAAAATTTTTTATAGAAAATTTTTCTATAAAAAAAATTTTACATTGAAAATTTTTCTATAGAAAAAACTTTTTATTGAAAATTTTTCTATAGAAAA
This sequence comes from Stomorhina lunata, assembly GCA_933228675.1. NCBI lineage: Eukaryota > Metazoa > Arthropoda > Insecta > Diptera > Rhiniidae > Stomorhina > Stomorhina lunata. The sequence continues at coordinate 105,691,208 of OW121742.1, forward strand.
AATTTATTATTGAAAATTTTTCTATAGAAAAAATTTTTTATTGAAAATTTTTCTATAGAAAAAAATTTTTATTGAAAATTTTTCTATAGAAACATTTTTTTATTGAAAATTTCTCTATAGCAAAAACGTTTCTACCAAAAATTTTTCTATAGAAAAAATATTTTATTAAAATTTTTTTTATAGTAAAAATATTGTTAACCAAATTTTTCTTTCAAAAGAAAAATCTTATCGAAAATTTTTTTATCAAAATTTTTTCTATAATAAAACAAATTTTTTTAATGAAAATTTTCGATACAAAAAATTTTTTTGCGAAAATTTTTTTATCGAAAATTTGTATGCAGTAAAAATTTTTTTATCCAACATTTTTGTTAAGCTGTGGAATGGAGATTTTAATGTAGAGAGAACAAACCTGGAGCGCAATGGGAATAAACAAAATTTGGAATTATTTTGTTTATTCTCGAAATGGTTTTAGATAAAACCCCAAATGGACAAATGGAAAGAAAATAAAAACAAGAAATTAGTAATTTGGAAAATGTTGAAGTGGATGGTTTATTTCGTACCTTTCGCTTTGATGATTTTGAATAGAAGGAAGAATTATTTTATGATAGGGCCGGAAGCATCATTTTGGACGATTTTTACGTTTAGAAATTTTATTTAGGCCTTATGTGCGAAAGAGATAGACTCTCATTCGCAACATTCAGCTTGCATATATGTTAAGAAAAGTGGTAGATGCAAAGAATAATTGGCTCATCAATGTTGTTAATGCCAAGAAACGGATTCAACCGTTTTGGCCTTAACAATTTTTCTTTAGAAAAAATTTTTTATAGAAATATTTTTCTATAGAAAAATTTTCGATAGAAATGTTTTTCTATAGAAAGATTTTCGATAGAATATTTTTCTATAGAAAAATTTTCGATAGAAATATTTTTCGATAGAAATATTTTTCGATAGAAAAATTTTCGATAGAAATATTTTTCGATAGAAAAATTTTCGATAGAAATATTTTTCGATAGAAATATTTTTCTATAGAAATATTTTTCGATAGTAATATTTTTCTACAGAAAAATTTTCGATAGAATTATTTTTCTATAGAAAAATTTTCGATAGAAATATTTTTCTATATAAAAATTTTCGATAGAAATATTTTTCTATAGAAAAACTTTCGATAGAAATATTTTTCTATAGAAAAATTTTCGATAGAAATATTTTTCTATAGAAAAATTTTCGATAGAAATAATTTTCTATAGAAAAATTTTCGATAGAAATATTTTTCTATAGAAAAATTTTCCAAAGAAATATTTTTCTATAGAAAAATTTTTCAAAGAAATATTTTTCTATAGAAAAATTTTCCAAAGAAATATTTTTCTATAGAATTTTTTTTTTTTATAAAAAAATGTATAGATAATTTTTCTATAAAAAAAAAATTTTTTATAGAAAATTTTTCTATAAAAAAAATTTTTATAGAAAATTTTTCTATAAAAAAAAAATTTATTATAGAAAAATTTTCGTTAGAAATATTTTCTAGAAATATTTTTCTTTAGAAAAATTTTCGATAGAAATATTTTTCTATAGAAAAATTTTCGATAGAAATATTTTTCTATAGAAAAATTTTCGATAGAAATATTTTTCTATAGAAAAATTTTCAATAGAAATATTTTTCTATAGAAAAATTTTCGATAGAAATATTTTTCTATAGAAAAATTTTCGATAGAAATATTTTTCTAAAGAAAAATTTTCGATAGAAATATTTTTCTATAGAAAAATTTTCGATAGAAATATTTTTCTATAGAAAAATTTTCGATAGAAATATTTTTCTATTGAAAAATTTTCGATAGAAATATTTTTCTATAGAAAAATTTTCGATAGAAATATTTTTCTATAGAAAAATTTTCGAAAGAAATATTTTTCTATAGAAAAATTTTCGATAGAAATATTTTTCTATAGAAAAATTTTCGATAGAAATATTTTTCTATAGAAAAATTTTCGATAGAAATATTTTTCTATAGAAAAATTTTCGATAGAAATATTTTTCTATAGAAAAATTTTCGATAGAAATATTTTTCTATAGAAAAATTTTCGATAGAAATATTTTTCTATAGAAAAATTTTCGATAGAAATATTTTTCTATAGAAAAATTTTCGATAGAAATATTTTTCTATAGAAAAATTTTCGATAGAAATATTTTTCTATAGAAAAATTTTCGATAGAAATATTTTTCTATAGAAAAATTTTCGATAGAAATATTTTTCTATAGAAAAATTTTCGATAGAAATATTTTTCTATAGAAAAATTTTCGATAGAAATATTTTTCTATAGAAAAATTTTCGATAGAAATATTTTTCTATAGAAAAATTTTCGATAGAAATATTTTTCTATAGAAAAATTTTCGATAGAAATATTTTTCTATAGAAAAATTTTCGATAGAAATATTTTTCTATAGAAAAATTTTCGATAGAAATATTTTTCTATAGAAAAATTTTCGATAGAAATATTTTTCTATAGAAAAATTTTCGATAGAAATATTTTTCTATAGAAAAATTTTCGATAGAAATATTTTTCTATAGAAAAATTTTCGATAGAAATATTTTTCTATAGAAAAATTTTCGATAGAAATATTTTTCTATAGAAAAATTTTCGATAGAAATATTTTTCTATAGAAAAATTTTCGATAGAAATATTTTTCTATAGAAAAATTTTCGATAGAAATATTTTTCTATAGAAAAATTTTCGTTAGAAATATTTTTCTATAGAAAAATTTTCGTTAGAAATATTTTTCTATAGAAAAATTTTCGTTAGAAATATTTTTCTATGGAAAAATTTACGTTGGAAATATTTTTCTATGGAAAAATTTTCGTTAGAAAAATTTTGCTGTGGAAAAATTTTCGTTAGAAATATTTTTCTGTGGAAAAATTTTCGTTTGAAATATTTTTCTATGGAAAAATTTTCGATAGAAATATTTTTCTATGGAAAAATTTTCGTTAGAAATATTTTTCTATGGAAAAATTTTCGTTAGAAATATTTTTCTATGGAAAAATTTTCGTTAGAAATATTTTTCTATGGAAAAATTTTCGTTAGAAATATTTTGCTGTGGAAAAATTTTCGTTAGAAATATTTTGCTGTGGAAAAATTTTCGTTAGAAATATTTTGCTGTGGAAAAATTTTCGTTAGAAGTATTTTTCTATGGAAAAATTTTCGTTAGAAAAATTTTTCTTTGAGTTTTAAAATTTTAGACTATTTAAAAGCAAATGTGCTTAGAAATTTTCGGGGTATAAAATTTTTGTAAAAATCTATACAATGAACTAATCAAAGAATGTCAAACAGAGATCTCTTCTACAAATTTCGAAAATTAAATATTTTTTAATTTATTGAATTGGTATTTTCTATTACCCCTTAAAGTGTTCCTAAACTGTTAGTATATAAATGTGTTCACTATTTTATCATTTAGGGTAATTTTGTTTCCAAATTTCATCATAAAGAACTGACTTTTTTAGTTTTAAATAATTTGTCCCATAGAGCGTATGATTAATATTAATTAAGAGATAGTTTTACAATTTCCTCTGTAATTATCTAAATGTTGGAAAGTCTTCAATAAGTTGTAAGACCGATTTGTTAAAGAGACTTCAGTGTATACAAGTGCTTGCCAAAAAGCTCCAAGTAATTAAGTATTGACTGAAAATTTTCAAAAATAAAAGCCAGTTTATAAAAGCATATTTTAGTTTTATTGAATTTTTTTTACTGTATTCCTTAAAGCTTTCTTAAACTTATTTATTTGAATTAAAGCAACCTTCAAAGTATTTTAAACTACTTTGCTGAATCTGCAGTGTCCAAGACATCAAATAAAATTTACTACAATACTCAAGGCCTAAGGGCATAGTTATCTATAAAATGTTTTACAAGATGTCCCCTTGAAAATTCCCTCTTTTTCTCCTGGCAATTAAATACTATAATTTCTATTATGTCCAAGGGCTTAGTTCAAGGACTAAATACGCATTTAAACATCTTCTAAATTGTTTTTCTAAAACTTAAAGTTTTTTTTTTCATTTCCTTCTCCTGTTTTCCTTGATATTTCTTTAATTCATTTTCTTGTTGTGCTGACAAATTGTATTAAGTGCTCTTAGGATTTTTGCAGTGTTAAAGAGTATTTAAGAGAGAATTAAATTAAGATGCGGTAAAGGTTTTTCTTTTGCAGTTTTTGCTAAATCTTCTTTTAAAATCCCCCCTTTTTGTTCAAGTTTTGTTGGTATTTTAATTATTTTGAAGTTCTTTGGTCCTTCGAGGTTTTTATGCGCTTTTCCCGTTTTATTTCTAAGAGTTTTGTGTTGAGTTAAATGCTCATCTTCAACTTGATTCAGATTAGAATGTTTTATTTAGTTTTCGCTTTTTGCTCATTTCATGGTTTTTCTTTAAGTATTTTTACTTTTCCGTTTTTTTTTTCTGTTACTTTTTTCTGATAAACTATTTATTTTCCTGGAACTTGTAAATAATTAGAGTCAAGTATTGCTGGGAATAATAATGAATGAAAATTAAATTCATTAAAATCGAAAAACTTAACGAAAGTTACTAGAAATGTTAGAGAAAATGAGATTAATTCGAAATTTAAAAGTTTCTATTTTGAAAAGAAAAGTTTTTAATTTTTTTTAAACGTTTAAAAATTTGAAAATTTTAAGAAATGAAAAATCGTTAAGATTTTTATAATAAACCCTAAGCACTTTTCTATCTAATTGCATTAAAATATTTTTCAATTTCCCCAAAAATATCACCAAATTTTGAATTTTTAGAATTTACTATTGATTGCGTATGATTGATATTAATTAAGAAGTAATTTTAGATTTTGCCTTATAATTTCGCATATTTTGAAATTAGATAAAAAATTTGAATGCAGTTTCAACTGAGAGACTTTAAAGATTTGTTGTATAACAAATTATTTTGAATCCCTTAAATATTAAATGAATTAAAGTTTCTTTTTTGAAGAAAAACCCTAAGCACTTTTCTATCTAATTGCATTAAAATATTTTTCAATTTCCCCAAAAATATCACCAAATTTTGAATTTTAAGAATTTACTATTGAGTGCGTATGATTGATATTAATTAAGAAGTAATTTTAGATTTTGCCTTATAATTTCGCATATTTTGAAATTAGATAAAAAATTTTAATGCAGTTTCAACTGAGAGATTTTAAAGATTTGTTGTATAACAAATTATTTTGAATCCCTTAAATATTAAATGAATTAAAGTTTCTTTTTTGAAGAAAATGATTTAAAAATGTTTCAGTTTTTTTCTAAACCTATTAGAAATGTTAAGTTTTTAGAAATATAAATGCACAAAGTTTGTTGGTTTATAGAAAAGTTTAAGGCTTTTTCTTTATCGAATTATTCGAATTAGTTCAGATGTTGGTTAAATTAAAGTTACTTTTTTTAAAGAAAATTTTTTAAAATTTATTTGAAATAATTCTAAAAATGGTTTAGATATTGAAATTTAAAGAAATGGGAAGCTTTTATGTTTTTTATTATAAACTTTAAGCCATTTTCTTTACAATAGTATTTAAATACTTTTAAAGTTTTTTGAGAAAAACTGCAAATTCGAAATTTTAATAATTTTTCATAGGGTGCGTATGATTGATATTAATTCAGAGGTAATTTTGGATTTTGCTCTATAACTCCTAAGACATAGTCAACATCAAAGAAATAAAAATGCAGTTTTAACATAAAGGTTCTTAGGCTTACTTCTGTAGCAAATTATTTCGAATCAGTCAGATTTTGGCTGAACTATAGTGATTTTTTTTAAAGAAAATTGTTTAAAATTTTTTCGAAATAATTTTTAAAATGGTTTTGATATTTATATTTAAAGAAATGGGAAGCTTTAATGTTTTTTTTGTAAATTTAGTGCCATTTTCTTTATAATTTCATTTAAATCTTTTTAAAGTTTCTTAGGAAAGACTCAAAATTTTTTATTGTAATAATTTTTCATAGAGTGCGTATGATTGATATTAATTAAGAGGTAATTTTGGATTTTGCTTTATAACTCCTAAGACATAGTCAAAATCAAAGAAATAAAAATGCAGTTTTAACATAAAGGTTCTTAGGCTTACTTCTGTAGCAAATTATTTCGAATCAGTCAGATTTTGGCTGAACTATAGTGATTTTTTTAAAGAAAATTGTTTAAAATTTTTTCGAAATAATTTTTAAAATGGTTTTGATATTTATATTTAAAGAAATGGGTAGCTTTAATGTTTTTATTGTAAACTTAGTGCCATTTTCTTTATAATTTCATTTAAATCTTTTTAAAGTTTCTTAGGAAAGACTCAAAATTTTTTATTGTAATAATTTTTCATAGAGTGCGTATGATTGATATTAATTAAGAGGTAATTTTGGATTTTGCTTTATAACTCCTAAGATATAGTCAATATCAAAGAAATAGAAATGGAGTTTAAACGTAAAGACTTTAACGCTTACTTCCATATAAAATTATTTCGAATCAGTCAGATTTTGGCTGAATTATAGTTATTTTTTAAAAGAAAATGGTTTGAGTTTTATTCGACATAATTCTAGAAATGGTTTAGATATTGAAATTTAAAAAAATGCAAAGCTTTCAAGTTTTTTATTATAAACTTTATGCCATTTTCTTCATAATTGCATTTTAAAATTTTGAAATTGTCTTAAGAAAAACCCAAAATTTTAGGTTGTAATAATTTTTCATAGGGTGCGTATGATTGATATTAATTCAGAGGTAATTTTCGATTTTGCTTTGTAACTCCCAAGACATGGTCAATACAAACAAAATAAAAATGAAGTTTTAACGTAAAGACTCTAAGGCTTACTTCGATATAAAACTAACTCGAATCCGTTAAATGTTGGCTGAATTAAAGTCAATTTTTCTAAAGAAAATAGTTAATTTTTTTCGAAATGCTTCTTAAAATGGTTTTGATAATGAAATTTTAAGATATGGAAACCTTTTAAGATTTTTATTATAAACCTTAAGCTATATAATTGCATTTAAATATTATCAAATTTTCTTAAGAAAAACTCAATATTTTAAATTGTATTAATTTTTATGGGGTGCGTATGATTGATATTAATTTAGGGGTAATTTCAGATTTTTCCTTGTAACTCCCAAGACATAGTCAATGCAAGAGAAACAAAAATGCAGTTTTAACGTAAAGACTTTAAAGGCTTACTTCTATATAAAATTATTTCGAATCAGTCAGATTTTGGCTGAATTATAGAGATTTTTTTTAAAGAAAATTGTTTTAAATTTTTTCGAAAGCATTTTTAAAATGCTTTTGATATTTATAGTTAAAAAAATGGGAAGCTTTAATTTTTTTATTATAAACTTAGTGTCATTTTCTTTATAATATCATTTAAATCTTTTTTAATTTTCTTAAGAAAAACTCAAAATTTTTAATTTGTAATAATTTTGTATAGAGTGCATATGATTGATATTAATTAAGAGGTAATTTTGGATTTTGCTTTATAACTCCTAAGGCATAGTCAACATCAAATAAATAAAAATGCAGTTTTAACGTAAAGACTTTATGGCTTACTTCCATATAAAATTATTTCGAATCAGTCAGATTTTGGCTGAATTATAGTGATTTTTTTAAAGAAAATTGTTTAAAATTTTTTCGAAATAATTTTTAAAATTGTTTTGATATTTATATTTAAAGAAATGGGAAGCTTTAAGGTTTTTATTATAAACTTAGTGCCATTTTCTTTATAATTTCATTTAAATCTTTTTAAATTTTCTTAAAAAAAACTCAAAATTTTTAATTGTAATAATTTTTCATCGGGTGCGTATGATTGATATTAATTCAGAGGTAATTTCTGATTTTGCTTTATAACTTCCAAGATATTGGAGACATCAAAAAAATTGAAATACAGTTTTGAAGTAAAGACTTTACAGATTTTTTCTATGTGGAAAAAATTTTATTTAGTGAAATATTGTCCGAATGTGCGGATCTTTAATATAGAAATTTTAAATAAAAAAAATATAAATTTTATTTATAAAAATTGAATTAAATAATATTGTGATTTGAAATTGTTATCTAATATTTACACTATTAATTATTCCTTAACTCAATTTAATTATTTCTACAATTTACTGCAATTTTTTATTTATTTATTTAACTATTAAATAAACTAACATTTTCATTATCCCCCCCCCCCCCCATCAAAAAATATGTAAATTTTTCCAATTAAAATTGTGTGGTTTATTTAACTAAAAATTTCCAAAACTAGCAAAAAACTATTGTTTAATTAATACTAAGTTTTTTTATATATTTATCATTCAATAACTAAATAACCTTGATTCGAAAATAATTTTCACTAAATTATTATCTATTTTTGTACAATATTTATTTTAACTGTATTTTCGAAAAATGACAAATAAACATTAATTTATAGAAAAACAGTCAGAAACAATAACAAAAAAATAATAGTTAAATATATTGCGTGTTTAAAAATAATTGCATTAAATTATTTAGTTTATTTTGTTTTAATTAAAAACTCTTGTTCGATTTTTGTATTTTTTAAATTTTTTTTCTATTTTTCTGTGTTTTTGTTCAAGTGCATTAAGTTTTGTCATGAGTTGGAAAGATAAAGGAGTTTGATAATTAAGTTGGGTCTGTTTTTTTTTAACTCTTATAATTTTATATTACCAGTTGAATATGAGAAGCATTACCCTATATACAAACTAACTACTACTAAATGTACTAAATGTAGAAAAATGTTTTCTATCGAAAATTTTTCTATAGAAAAATTTTTGTCTATCAAAAATTTTTCTATAGAAAAATTTTTGTCTATCAAAAATTTTTCTATAGAAAAATTTTTGTCTATAAAAAATTTTTCTATAGAAAAATTTTTGTCTATCAAAAATTTTTCTATAGAAAAATTTTTGTCTATCGAAAATTTTTCTATAGAAAAATTTTTGTCTATCGAAAATTTTTCTATAGAAAAATTTTTGTCTATCGAAAATTTTTCTATAGCAAAATTTTTGTCTATCGAAAATTTTTCTATAGAACAATTTTTGTCTATCGAAAACTTTTCTATAGAAAAATTTTTGTCTATCGAAAATTTTTCTATAGAAAAATTTTTGTCTATCGAAAATTTTTCTATAGAAAAATTTTTGTCTATCAAAAATTTTTCTATAGAAAAATTTTTGTCTATCGAAAATTTTTCTATAGAAAAATTTTTGTCTATCGAAAATTTTTCTATAGAAAAATTTTTGTCTATCGAAAATTTTTCTATAGAAAAATTTTTGTCTATCGAAAATTTTTCTATAGAAAAATTTTTGTCTATCGAAAATTTTTCTATAGAAAAATTTTTGTCTATCGAAAATTTTTCTATAGAAAAATTTTTGTCTATCGAAAATTTTTCTATAGAAAAATTTTTGTCTATCGAAAATTTTTCTATAGAAAAATTTTTGTCTATCGAAAATTTTTCTATAGAAAAATTTTTGTCTATCGAAAATTTTTCTATAGAAAAATTTTTGTCTATCGAAAATTTTTCTATAGAAAAATTTTTGTCTATCGAAAATTTTTCTATAGAAAAATTTTTGTCTATCGAAAATTTTTCTATAGAAAAATTTTTGTCTATCGAAAATTTTTCTATAGAAAAATTTTTGTCTATCGAAAATTTTTCTATAGAAAAATTTTTGTCTATCGAAAATTTTTCTATAGAAAAATTTTTGTCTATCGAAAATTTTTCTATAGAAAAATTTTTGTCTATCGAAAATTTTTCTATAGAAAAATTTTTGTCTATCGAAAATTTTTCTATAGAAAAATTTTTGTCTATCGAAAATTTTTCTATAGAAAAATTTTTGTCTATCGAAAATTTTTCTATAGAAAAATTTTTGTCTATCGAAAATTTTTCTATAGAAAAATTTTTGTCTATCGAAAATTTTTCTATAGAAAAATTTTTGTCTATCGAAAATTTTTCTATAGAAAAATTTTTGTCTATCGAAAATTTTTCTATAGAAAAATTTTTGTCTATCGAAAATTTTTCTATAGAAAAATTTTTGTCTATCGAAAATTTTTCTATAGAAAAATTTTTGTCTATCGAAAATTTTTCTATAGAAAAATTTTTGTCTATCGAAAATTTTTCTATAGAAAAATTTTTGTCTATCGAAAATTTTTCTATAGAAAAATTTTTGTCTATCGAAAGTTTTTCTATAGAAAAATTTTTGTCTATCGAAAATTTTTCTATAGAAAAATTTTTGTCTATCGAAAATTTTTCTATAGAAAAATTTTTGTCTATCGAAAATTTTTCTATAGAAAAATTTTTGTCTATCGAAAATTTTTCTATAGAAAAATTTTTGTCTATCGAAAATTTTTCTATAGAAAAATTTTTGTCTATCGAAAATTTTTCTATAGAAAAATTTTTGTCTATCGAAAATTTTTCTATAGAAAAATTTTTGTCTATCGAAAATTTTTCTATAGAAAAATTTTTGTCTATCGAAAATTTTTCTATAGAAAAATTTTTGTCTATCGAAAATTTTTCTATAGAAAAATTTTTGTCTATCGAAAATTTTTCTATAGAAAAATTTTTGTCTATCGAAAATTTTTCTATAGAAAAATTTTTGTCTATCGAAAATTTTTCTATAGAAAAATTTTTGTCTATCGAAAATTTTTCTATAGAAAAATTTTTGTCTATCGAAAATTTTTCTATAGAAAAATTTTTGTCTATCGAAAATTTTTCTATAGAAAAATTTTTGTCTATCGAAAATTTTTCTATAGAAAAATTTTTGTCTATCGAAAATTTTTCTATAGAAAAATTTTTGTCTATCGAAAATTTTTCTATAGAAAAATTTTTGTCTATCGAAAGTTTTTCTATAGAAAAATTTTTGTCTATCGAAAATTTTTCTATAGAAAAATTTTTGTCTATCGAAAATTTTTCTATAGAAAAATTTTTGTCTATCGAAAATTTTTCTATAGAAAAATTTTTGTCTATCGAAAATTTTTCTATAGAAAAATTTTTGTCTATCGAAAATTTTTCTATAGAAAAATTTTTGTCTATCGAAAATTTTTCTATAGAAAAATTTTTGTCTATCGAAAATTTTTCTATAGAAAAATTTTTGTCTATCGAAAATTTTTCTATAGAAAAATTTTTGTCTATCGAAAATTTTTCTATAGAAAAATTTTTGTCTATCGAAAATTTTTCTATAGAAAAATTTTTGTCTATCGAAAATTTTTCTATAGAAAAATTTTTGTCTATCGAAAATTTTTCTATAGAAAAATTTTTGTCTATCGAAAATTTTTCTATAGAAAAATTTTTGTCTATCGAAAATTTTTCTATAGAAAAATTTTTGTCTATCGAAATTTTTTCTATAGAAAAATATTTGTATTGAAATTTTTTCTATAGAAAAATATTTCTATCGAAATTTTTTCTATAGAAAAATATTTCTATCGAAATTTTTTTTTATAGAAAAATATTTCTATTGAAAATTTTCCTAATAAGAAATAATTTTATCGAACATTTTTCTACAGAAAAACCTTTTTATCGAAAAATTTTCTATAGAAAAATATTTCTCGATAACTTTTTTATAAAAGTAAAGATTTCATAAAAACTTTTATTATCAACACTTGATTATAAATTCCAGAAAAATTTAATATTTTCTCAAACATTTGCTAGAATTATTTTAAATTAAAGTTGATATTCCGGTAGCCTAAAGTCTTTTGAATAAATTTACTTTTAAATTTCTTAAAAATTTTAGCTGGGTTAGAAATTGTAAAACATATTATGGCATAACTCCATAATTAATATCAAGCATACGCACCATATGACAAAATTTTCAAAATTTAAATTTAAGATGTTCTAGAAAAAGATGAAAACTTTTGTTTAAAAGAAATGATAAAACATGAAATTATGCATTAAGATACTCAAGATTCATTTACCTGAACCAATTACTCCCTCTTGTAATCACGGTTTAATGTTAGAAATATTTAATTATTAAAAATTGATCTCAATTGTTTAACTCATAATAACTAATTGTTTAAAACTAATTATGTAATTAAAAATTTAATTAACTAAATTTATTCACCCTTGTTCTAAAATTAGCTTAAATGCAAAAAACTGAAATTCATTGGCTGGAAGAAAAAAAATCCCCACTAATGACTAAACACTGTTGACTGTTTGCGACTTTGTTGCAAAGGCTTATGCAGAAACCTTTGGAACATTTACCACTAATGCAACTTAAGCTCATCATGCTTCATTTGCTTTAACATTTCTTACTTTTCTATTTAGTTTCTGTGCTTTTTTTGCATAGTCTTCTTCAATTTTCCCTCTTATCAGCTGGTATATTTCTTTGTGCAGCATCACTGAGAAATTATTAAGTGGAAAAAGAAAAGTCAGGAAAATCTCAAAGCAAAAACTGAAAAACAACAAGTTAATGCTAATGTTTTTTTAAGACTTATTAAGCTCTATAGCAGAAAATTTTTCTATAATAATAAACAGAAAGTTTTTACTAGCAGACAGAGAAAAAAAATATGCAATGAAATATTAAATTTAATTCTGAAGACATTAAATAAATTATGAAGCAAAAAGTATGAGTAAATAAAGATATAATTAAAAGAAAATTCAAAAAAAAAATGTAAAGAAAAAATATTTTCTTGAGTTTGAGCAAGTCTTTGAATGCCTTAGGGATAATGGATAAAAATACTTAAACTCAATTTTGATTACCTTAAGTGTTCTTTATCATAATTAATCAAAAACTTTAAATAATTCTAGCCACAACAAAAGTTATTAATAAAAATCTCAAAATACCCTTGAATTAATATCAATCATACGTCACCTGTAATAAATTTAAAAATCTTTAAAAATAACACAAAATGTTTAAAATTTTATTTTCTTTTTTATAAATTATTAACAAATAATTCCAATTTATTACAAGTTTTGACATAAAATCAATAAATTCTCAATTTATGTCATAAAAACATTTTCATTAAGTGTCTCACGTTCTAATACAAAACAAGATTTTATATTAAAAAACATAACATTTATATTCCTATTGATTTTCATGTCATTTTATTACAAATTTATCGGTTTTATTTCTTTTTTCTCGCCATGTCTTATTAAAAGCCTATAAAATTGTTTTAATGTTTTTTCAAAACACCTTAAGGCCATCATAAAGATTTGCAACAAATAAAAAAAGGTAACATCAAAGTAACGCGTGTAAGCTTAACGTGCACGTACAGCTAAGAACACGGTAACTGGTGAGAAACATACAAAAATACTTAAAGAAATACAAATTTTAAACAATAAATTTAAATTATTTATGCAAAACACACCTGTCGTCTGAAAATTTTTAAGGTATTTTATAATTGAGTTAAAAAGCTTCTTTATAAAATTTTTCTCTAATAAAACTTGACTACAACTTCCCGGTAAATTAAACATTTCCTAAAAAATTTCCTAGAATTTTCTTAAATTTAAGTTGATAATCTATAAGCCTTAAGTCTTCTTAACAAATCTACTTTTAAGTTTCTTAAAAATTGTTACTGGTTTAGAAATCGTAAAGCTTTTTATAACATAACCTCATAAATAATATCAATCATACGCAACATATGACAACATTTTTAAAATTGAAATCTAAGAAGTTCTTGAAAAAAATGAACACATTTAGGTAAAAGAAACGATAAAAGATTCATAAACCTCAAGCAATTTCTTCCTTTATGCTAAACAAGACTTTCGTCTAAAAATTTTTAAGGTATTTAATAACTGAGTTAAAAAGCTTCTTTATAAAATTCTTCTCTAATAAAACTTGACTGCAACTTCCCGGTAAATTTAACATTTTCTAAAAAATTTCCTAGAATTTTCTTAAATTTAAGTTGATATTCTATAAGCCTTAAGTCTTTTAAACAAATCTACTTTTAAATTTCTTAAAAATTGTTACTCGTTTAGAAATTGTAAAGCATTTTATAGCATAACCTCATAATTAATATCAATCATACGCACCATATGACAAAATTTTTAAAATTGAAATCTAAGAAGTTCCTGAAAAAAAATGAACATATTTGAGTAAAATAAATGGTAAAACATGAAATTATTTACCAAAATACTCAAGATTCATATACCTCAAGCAATTACTTGCCCTTAAAATCAGGGTTTAGTTGCAAAAAAAAAAATAGAAGAGAACTATAACTAGAACAGAACTAATACCGAACCTTACCAGAATCTAGAACCGAACCTGATCACAACTTGAAGCATAAATAGAAAATAACTTAGAACTGAAACTAGAAAAAACTACACAGTCTTCAAGTCTGGAGCTACAAATGCCATCCACAAAGCAAAGTCTTCTAAGGCACTTTACCTCGACGGAAAATTCTGAAGTCCAGTGTGGTCGGAGCAGTTGATTGATATTTAGTGTAGAAATATTTAATGTTGCCGAAGCGCAATCTAATCATATTCCACTAGATCATGCTAATTCAGTAGTTCCTTTTAGAATATCCTAAGAGATATCATTCAAACTTTAACATCATATATTTGTCTACTCCCCCAAAGCATGTCTGAAATGATCTAAGTGATGAGTTACCCCAACATTTTAAACTTTACCGATTATATTACTTAACATAGTCTAGAGGAATTGTGAACTCATCCAGATGAAGTAGCACAATTTATTGGAAAAGATCTCAGAAAAACCACTCAATACTTTAGAACAGTGATGCCCACTATATCTGTTTTTCTGCCAAAAGTTGAAGGAGATGTTTTTGTTATACATTAGAGTATGAGATGTTTCCAACGCATGCCTAACTTACTCCAGATGATTTGTGGACTCATTCAAAAAAAGTAGCACAAATCATTTTTCTTGATCTCAGAAAAAAAAAACTCCAGATGCTTTAAAGCAGTGATGCCCACCATTTCTGTTTTTCTACTACAAGTTGTAGGAGATATTGTTATATCGGGTGTTTTTTATTGAGGTATAGAACTTTAAGTTGGCATCACTTTTTTAACTGGCGGCCATTTTGTCAGCTGTCAAGTGATTAATATTTAGTTTGGTTTGCCATTTCATCAAATCGTGCAAATTTGTTTCAAAAATAATGGTTCAGTTCGCGAAGTTTACCGCAAGCTCCGTCCATTTTATGGTCGACATAATCGTCCATCAGAGCAATTAATTCGGTTAACCATGGATCGTTTTCGCACTACGTTTACTCTATGTGATAATACGCATCCGCAGCGACGTCGAACAGTGCGCACCGAAGAAACAATTGCCGCTGTAGAGCAAAGTGTTGAAGAGGACCCGAATGAATCGATTCGCCACCGTGCACAGCAATTGGAGCTTTGTCCATCAACTTTATGGAAGATTTTGCGCAAAGATCTTGGCTTGCGACCTTACAAGATCCAGCTTGTGCAAGAATTAAAGCCGCGAGACCATGCAATGCGTCGTGATTTTGGTGTATGGGCCGAAAATGAGATTGATCTCGATGCTGATTTTCACCGCAAAATTTTGTTCAGTGATGAGGCTCATTTTTGGTTGAATGGCTACGTCAACAAGCAAAATTGCCGCATTTGGAGTGAAGATAATCCACATGAGACCCTTGAGACGCCATTACATCCACAAAAACTGACTGTTTGGTGTGCTCTATGGGCTGGTGGAGTCATTGGGCCATACTTCTTCCGAAATAATGCTGGAGAGTCAGTTACCATAAATGGAGACTGGTATAGAGCCATGATAACCGACTATTTTGTTCCCCAATTGGATGGCATGAATGTGGATGAGTTGTGGTTCCAACAAGACGGCGCTACATGCCACACAGCGCACGTCACAATTGATTTATTGAAGGAAACATTCGATAAGCGCATAATTTAGCGGAATGGACCTGTCAATTGGCCACCAAGATCGTGCGATTTGACACCACTGGATTATTTTCTTTGGGGATATGTGAAGTCGCTCGTCTACGCCAACAAACCAGAAACGTTAGGGGACTTGGAAGCCAACATTCGTGGCGTTATTGCCAACATACGGCCCCATATGCTCGAAAAAGTAGTTGAAAATTGGACCTGTAGAATTGGCTTTATTCAAGCCAGCCGCGGCGACCACATGCCCGAAATCATATTTAAACATTAATGGCATAAAATTATCCTTCCAATAAAGCCAAATTAATGGACATTAAAACGATTTTCTTGTGTTTTATTTCAATTCGAAGTTCTATACCTCTAAAAAAAACACCCATTACATTAGAGTAACAAAATATTATTTATTTGAAAGTTGAGCAACAACGACCAGATTAAATTGCATTCTTTTAAACAACTGCAATGTCTATCGAATTTGTTTAAAAAAAACTTAGTGCGTTTAATATATATAATAGATTGTCAACTGTCACGCAATTTGTGGTAGCCCAAACGAAAGAAACAATTTAAACAAATAAAAATATAAGATTGAAAAATAAAAGATTAAATTTTCTAGTAACAGAAATAAAGCAAAATAGTTTGACTTAACATTTAAGTTTGGCTGCCATTTTGCTAAATGTTATAGATTTTTTTCTAAAAAGCCAATTAAGACGATTTGTTGTCGGTTAAATGAGGTAAACATAAATTTGCAAAAAAACTAAAGTACGACTAAAACAAGTAAGAAAGCGCTATAGTCGGTCAAGCCGACCATACGATACCTTTCACCACTAAGGTCAAAGGTGTTATTTTTCCTGTATAAAGACAAATATTTGCTAAATTTTGCCATCATACAAACATTTTCTCAAAACGTATATATTCAACCTGTTTCCGTCATTTGGACTTATATGAGAGCTAGGGTCAAATGTGGACCGATTATCTCGAAATTTGGCAAATTGATTACAGTTGTTACAAAAATTATGTATGCAAAAAATAAACTCAAAATTTTCATTATCTTTAGATTTACGAGCGTTTTAGTGATTTTTTTGTCTCATTTAGGGCGTTTTTGAAGAAGAGTTTGTATGGGAGCTATGGTCAAATGTGGACCGATTTCAACGAAATTTCGTACATAAGCAGTATCTGTTTTAAATTTCATGAAAAAATATTGATATTTGTGGCCAATATAGCAATTCCGGGAAGTGGGACCTATGGGAGGTACCATAAATAATGGACCGATTTTGACCAATTTCAATAGCCATGGTCCCATTATCAAAAAAATTATCTGTGCCAAATTTCATCAAATTATCTTTAGAATTTCGACCTGTAGTTTGATTACAAGGTTTACATGGGGGTCCAGCCAGCCAGACGGACGGACGGACATCGCTAAATCGACTCAGAAAGTGATTCTAAGTCTATTAGTATACTAAAAGGTCTAAGTCTAAGACAAATATTTCTATGCGTTACAAACATCAGCACAAACTTATAATACCCTTTCCACCTATGGTGGTGAAGGGTATAAAAAAAACAAATATTTAGTACAATTAAAAAAAATACAATGTTTAAAAAAACATTACACTAGTCGTACAAATATATGAAAAATATCTGTTCTTACCAAAGCTTAAGCTCTACTAAATGCTTCTGTAAATCAACAAAATTCAATCATTTAAATTATTCCATTTTATTTAAGTGCCACCACATACGAGTACACATGAATGACTTTTAAAATGATTTTGGTTCAAATTATGTTGCAAATTAAATGACACTTGACAATAGCCATTTCCATTATAGCGAAATATTTAATTGAATTAAATTATCTATAATATTAATACGCAAGCACCCATTTATTATCCCCTTTTACGCTTTAATTATACACTCATTTCTGGAAAATTTTATACCATTTGAAAGGTATTTTTCCGTAGATCAGACGAATCTATATTTTATTAAAATCGGTTCAGTTTTAAAAAATCGATTTGGTATTTAAAAATCTTGCTAACACAATAAAGAAAACTCACATGCATATGAAATTCTCTATTAAGAATCAAACAAAAGAAATTGTATGCAAACATGTTTTCTTTTGTTTTTATTATTTTTGGTGAGTGATGAGAATAAAAGAGTATATTTGTGGGGAGATAGTGGTAGACAAAGACAAAAATAAAGAGTATTTTATTACAATTAAATAAATGTTTTTGTTTTGGAAAATAATAGCAACAAAAATTATTGGTATTGTTTTTATACCCACCATCAAAAAGAATGGGGGGTATATTGAGATTGTCATTCCGTTTGTAATTTCCTTAATATTGGCTTAAAAATCAAAAACGATATATATTCTGAATCCTTATAAAATTCTAAGACGATTGAGCGACGTCCGTCTGTCTGTCCGTCTGTCTGTCTGTCTGTCTGTTGAAATCACGATAACGCCTAAACGAAAGGAGCTAGCTCACTGAAACTTAGCAAAACATTCCTCATTTATGAGAAAATTTTGGTATTGAAATTGGGCAAAATCGGTTAACATTTGACCATAGCTCCCGTATAACCTCGTCTATGCTAGTCGCTTATTTGCTAATAACTGACAAATTATAATAGCTATGATGACAAAATTTTGTATCTAGAAGTTTTCCATAAGCACTAGGCAGCATGTAAAATTTCATCGAAATCGGTTCACATTTAACCATAGCTCCCATATAAAAAACATACGGAAACAGCCTAAATTCCACCTGAAATTCACTTAAATGCCAATAAATGATAAACTGTAGTTGCTTTGACCACCAAATTTAGCACAAATAAGTCTTATGTGAATACCAGCCAGTGTGCAAAATTTTGTCACAATCGGTCACCATTTGACCTAGATCCCGTATAAAAAACTTACGGAAACACAAAGGCGCTACGAACTAGTGCCCCAATGAACTAAGCCCCAAACCGAAAATGAAGTAAGGCCCCAATTTTGGGGCATCAGTTCATTATGAACTAGTCCCCCAAATTTCGAAAATGAACGAACTCCCCAACTTTGTGAACTAAGTCCCCAAACAAAATGAACTAAGGCCCCAATTTTATAAACAAATACTTTTGAAGTGAACTAACTCCCCATTTTTGCAAAATATTTCAACAAAAAAAAAATATTTATTCTCTTAAAATAAAAAAATGTATACAAAATCTCGCAATTCAATAAAATGTTTGATAAATGAAATCAAATATAGACTTGCATTGAATCTTCTACCACTCCTCTGCAGTAGGGGCACTTGTAATTAGGCATACCCTTTGAAATTGCATCAGCTTGCAATTTAAGATTGCACTCATGGCATACTTTAAAATGTTTACAGGGCAGCAGCACTATATTTGGAGTTCTATCCCGGCAAACGATACAGTCTTTTCCATTGTCTTCAGATGAATGGACCGATTCATCAGAAAAATCTTCTTGGAGATCCTCGTCTTCAAAAATATTTTCTTCCTCAACCATATTGACGCATATATCATTTTTCGAGTACACCATACGTGCGAGAAATTCCTCAACAGTAATTTTTCCTTCCTGCAGCAATATTGAGGCTTCCTTAATCTTTCTTCCTTTCTCAAGGCTACTATTACGTTTCTTTTTTGCCATTGTGCCTCCACTCTCACACAACATTTCAAAATGCCGCGATTTAAAAAATTCCTCATCCCGAATTACTCCAACGAACTTAAAAAAATGTCCTCTTTTTTCAATTGACCTGCCTAAGATGCCGTTATATGCCTCAACTGCAGAAGTTGTTCGGGTGTCTTGGTTGTGAACTGAGAAATTTTTGCAGCCAATCTGAAATATTTAATGTATGTCTATATTTTAAAAAATATTACTCTTATCTGAAATCTTACCTTATTAATCCATTGACTCTCATAGTATTTTAAAAGCGGTAAGAATAGACCTCTACTATCCATTATAAAAATTTTTGATTTAAGGTCATTGAATGTAGTTTTTATCAAAGTGGGTGGCAATAAAGGTAGGGCCAACAGTTTATGATACATTAGTGACGCGCTTTTAGAAGATCTCACATAATCCAATAAGGATTTATGTTTTGCTAAATTTCGTCTCACAGCTTGGCAGAAATGAAACCTAAAATTTTTAAATTAAAAAATGTTCAAGTTATTTTAATACATAAGTACTATGAATTGTATCAATCCAACTTTTTGCTTTCAGAATTTGAATTGAATGAACTTTTAGTGTAAGTATTTGTATTTTGAATTCACATACTCTCAAAGAAAATACAAATACTTACACTACAAATTCATTCAATTCAAATACTGAAAGCAAATGTAAAAAAGGATTTTAAAATTATCTAGGCAACTATATAGAAAAGAATTTGAAAATTATTATTTTATTTTTTGAAGTGTTTGGAGTTTTAAGAATGTAAGTGGTTTTGAAATTAAAAAATTCGCGCAAATTTTTTAATTTCAAAACCACTTACATTCTTAAAACTCCAAACACTTCAAAAAATAAAATAATAATTTTCAAATTCTTTTCTATATATAGGTAGTTTTTTTTATAAAAGTGTTTTATTGTACTTACCAGCATCCAACCAGTTTTGACTGTGGAAAAACTTTACTCAGCGCATTCCTCAATCCTTGCTCATAGTCTGTGATAAATATCATAGCTGTACATTTCGATTATTTTTATATCAAATTTTGAACAAAATTTAATTAATTTGTTATTTACTTTACTTACAAGAAATATAATTAAGTTAGAATTATTTAAGATTGTTTAAAATAAAATAACAATTTGCATGTGGTTTTCGGGATTTATTATGTTAAGTTATTATTTAAAATCAATACGTTTCAAATACAAATTTTGAAATGAAATCAATATTTTTTTGTAAAAATTGAAATAATTTTAATTTGTATTCCTTTCAAAGAAATAAAATATTTCTTTATTTCATTTTATTGCTTGTAAATAAAATTAAAATTTCTTCAAAACTCCCAAAATTTTTTTATTTAAGAAAATTTAGCTTGAATAATTTTATTCACAACAAATTTTTTTGAATAATTTTAATTCAAACAAATTTTTTGGATTATTTCAAAATTTTCTGTGAACAGTAAAAATAAAATATTTGGAGAATTTATTTCAAACAAGATTTTTTGACTATTGAAAATTGTTTACAGGTTAAAAAAAAAAAAAAAAATATTAAAAAATTAGTGAAGACGATGGTTTTTAGTGTGATGATTATAATCATAACAACGTAAACGATCTAGTGTGTGTAAAGAAGATCGGACATAAATTTTAATTTACAAATATTTTAATGTTAGCGATTTAAGTATAGAAATAATTTTATCCTTCGTCACCATGGGTGGAAAGGGTATATTGGGTTTGTGCTGCATTTCTAACGCAATAAAATATTAGTCTTACATCCATCATTAAGTACACTGACTGAATATCCAAGTAAATTTATTATAGTTATGGTGACCATATTTTCTAACGACCAACAAAATACATTTTTGATAAAACAAGTAAAAACAACAAGTGCCGACCATATGATACCTTACACTAAGGTGAAATAAGTTCCAAGTAAACAAAATTGTATGAACTTTTTATATATTTTTTATTGCGCAATTGGTCAATAGGTCGATCACCGATTGCAATGAAATTTGGTGCAATGATTTTTATTTGTATAATAAATATTTCTTCGAAATTAAATACAAAATACACAAATTTGTGGTCAAAATTTCTATTCCGGGAATTCAGGCCAATATGAGTTCTCCGAAATAATAGATCGATTTCAGCCAATTTCATAAAGTTTTTTTGCGACCTATATTTTGATTGCGAAAATTACGGAAGATCCCAATACTTTTTGACAAAATTGTAATGTATTCCTTAATGTGAAATTAAAAAAAAAACTACTTAATTTTAATACCCTACTACTACTAAGGTTGACTATGGATCAAAAGCTTTACAGGTTTTTCTTAAAGCTTAAATACATACATATCACCCACCTAGATGGAGTGTTAAATCGACTCGAGATGGTGAAAAATATAAAAATTAGCACAGATATGTATCTTCGAATTTATTAAAGTTTGTAACGTTATTGGTCCATATCATTTAACCATAGAAGTGACTATAGAATTATATTACTAATAGGATTATCTTACTATCTTATACATAAGTTTGTAATGCATAGAAATATGTGTACATTGTAATCACGATATATTGACTAAAGTTAGCATGGATCTTTGTTTTGGAACTAGGATTATCTATCGGATATAAGATATATCGGCCAATTGAACACAACACCATGGTTTAACGAAATCAAGTTTTATACTAATGTATACATAAGAAAAAAGTATCTTAGGTTGTAGAACGTCGTTTTTTAATACGGAAAATCAATTTTCGCTTGTATGAATTTTTACTTTACGCTCATGTGTATTGAGAGTAGTTTAGTTTTTGATATTATTATTTTTTGTTTTATTTTTCAAATCTCAAAACAAATAAATTTATTTTCTTTAAATGTTTGAAGATTCAAAAAATTCCATAATATTGTATGAAATAAATTTTATTCTTCATTTTTTGGTTTGAATAAAATTAATCAAGACAAAAAGTTTGAAATAAATAAAAAATTTTAATATTTTAGAAATTTTGTTTGAAATAAAATTGTTGGAAAAATATGAAACTTTTCAATATTTGAATAAAAAAATATCGAATATTATTCTTGCTAGTATTATTCAAATATATTAAATTATGATATTTTTGTTTAGAATGAAGAATATTGGATTCAAAAATTTTCAATAAATATTTTCTGAAAAATTTATTTATATCAAGAATAATAATTTATACTTTAATTTAATTTCTTTAGAAGGAATAAATCAAGCAAATAATTTAATTTAAAATTCATGAAATAGAATAACAATTATTCATATTAAGTAACAAATAATTAAAATAATTCAAAAAGTAGTTTTATTTTTTATTTTAATCACACTATACAGCTATGATAAATATGAGGGGATCTAACTGAAATATATTTCGGTTGATATATTCAAAAATGGTTTCATATATTTCACTCGTTTTCTTGCTCATTAAAACAAAGAATATGGGAAAAATCTATTTAAGGAAATTGGAAAAGTTTTTAACCGAATTTGAATGGAAATGAATATGAATTACCTCGTCAAAATATTCTACGTAAATTACCAATAGCTGCTTAAAGCAACCATGGGGGACTACTTTAAAGGTAGCATCAATAAGATATGTCCTTTTTGTATGGGGTATATTTTCTTTAATTAATTCAATCGATTTCTGGGAAGAAAACAAACAGAAAGAGTAGTTATCTTCACTTATTGCTGCTGTGAAGAAGTGTCTCGGCTTCGAGTCGTCCTTAGACAAACCAAACTCTTTCCAAACATGTTCAATATTGAACGCTTCTACAACTTCAAGGGCACTTTTTGGAGAAGTTACTAAATGTTGTCTAACTATCTTTTGTAAACCTCTTTGTAATTTAGAAAAATTTAAATTTCTGGTATCTTCTTGATTACTATGTAAAAATTTTTATATTTTACTAGTCTAACAAAAAAATAATAATAAAACAAAAATAATTTACTTACATCTCACACGTTTTCCTGAATGCGCTTCTTATTGTGCTAATATTGGTCTTGCTTCCACCAAGAGTTGCAGCCACATCTTGGCACTGTTGCTTAATGGCATTCAAAGATTTTAATTCTTTGTAATAGTCTTCCTCATTTTGATGGTTATGGTCAACATATCTTTTTACTAGTACACATTGACCATCGGGAAGCAAATTTATTCTGGCTTTACAATCTTTTTGTCTACATCTATATTTTTGGACATTTTTGTATACCGATTTTTTTACAAAAATCATTTTTTGATCTACCAGATAAAGCAATTCGGTATTTCTTCTATTACCATTGATAATTTCAAAATTCATTTTTTTAATTTACACTTAACACTTCACTCGTTCTCGGCTAGTCAAATACTATTTAAATTCTTCATAAAAGATAATTACAGCAATGATGACTTTTTTTGCATTTTAACTAACGGTTAAATATTTGCAGATTTTTGAGATTTGTAAAATTTAAGAATATGAACTAAAGCCCCAAAAATAATTCTGGGGTCTTATTTCATTTCCCGAATTTGGGGCCTCAGTTCATAATGAACTAACTCCCCAATTATAAAAGTGAACTTCAGCCCCAAAAAAATGAACTAAGTCCCCAAAAATCGTACTTGTTGTTTCATGTATAAACCTTTGGGGCCTTAGTTCATTTTCGGTTTGGGGCCCTAGTTCATTGGGGCCCCAGTTCGTAGCGCCAAACACAAAAATACAAAAAGAAAAGGGGGTTTATGTCCGTCTGTCCGTTAGATAAAAGCGCGATAGCGCCTTAACTGAAAGGGCTATAGCAACAAAATTTTACAAAAGCAAGTCTTATGTGAATGCCAGCCAGTGTGCAAAGTTTTGTTACAATCGGTCACCATTTGACCATAGCTCCCATATAAATAACTTACAGAAACACAAAAATACAAAAAGAAAAGGAGATTTATGTCCGTCTGTCCGTCAGATAAAAGCCCGACAGCTCCTTAACTATAAAAGCTAGAGAGACAAAAATTTAACAAAAGTATTTCTGATATGTAACAAAAGTTGTATACTGAAAATGGGCAAAATCGGTTCACATTTAGTTAGAGCTCCCATATAACCCCGCCCCGGGAAACACATGAATGCTGATAAATTGAATACAATTGTAATAGCTATGACGACTAAATTTAGTATAGAGAAGTTTTATACAACTATTGGTCAGTATATTAAATTTTATAGGAATCGGTCCATATTTGACTATAACTCTCATATAAAATACACTCCCGGAAACCAAAAAATATTTAGCAAGGACCAGTTAAAAGCTATTAAATTAGAAACTTTCATAGCTATTGCCACTAAATTTTGCAAAAATAAGCTTTACATAAATACCAACCAGTGTGTAAAATCTTGTTACAATCGGTCAACATTTGGCTATAATTCTTATATATATATTACATCCCCTTTTTATATCTACAATTAAAAAGATTCGGAGGTACAAGCAGCATATTAAGATTATGTATATGGTAGATGCATTAGGAACTCCTAACAATATATATGGACCTGTCGTATTACTATCAACTTCTTTATCCTAACTAAATGTTAAGCTAAAGGAAAAGTATTTAACAACTTATTAATGTAAAACCATACCCGGTTGTGATAACGAATTTTGTTCAAAGTAAATAAATACTAGGGAAACCACTTACATACTTTTGAATGTTGAACTATAAAGCTACTGCAACCGAAGTTATTCCAAATATTTTACCAACAATGACAACTAGCGTAACAACTTTTTTCCAATTTGGTCCACGTTTTGAATTTGCTGCACCCTCGTATATATATGAGATATGTTTCTAAATTTAACACAACTTGATGGTGGGTATATAAGATTCGGCACAGCCGAATATAACACTCTTACTTGTTATTATTTGTGATGAGGGAGTGAAAGACAAAATTAATATTTTCGAAGATTTGACAAAATAAAGTGCTTAAAATGTAAACCTTTCAAATTTGAATTATTTGAAGTTAAATTTTTATAGAATTTTGTTTTTTGGGTTGGTTTATTGGGATAAAATCCTCAAGTGATTGAGGAATAAATATTGTGTTAAAAAATTAAATAATATTGCAGTTAAGGGCACGCATAAGATCATTAAGAGCTATTTTACAATGCCAATTTTTTTAAGAGTCACAGTAATAAAGAGTTGGTAAGAACATTGTGACTTATACCCAAAAAGGATGCTACCGATTAAAAAACAGTCTTTTGAAGGAAAGTTTATAATAATTACAGATTACACTCTGATACAGTGAAAATACACTCGGAACGAAACCAAGCTCAACCAGTAGAACTCGGTTAGAAGATCATTTTACCATTTTTAAAATTTTCGATATACCCTCAAAATCGAAAGTTATCGATAAAAAACGATTTTTTTGGACTTAGCGGAGAAAAGAAGGCTTAACTGAGTCATTTTTACATCGATCTAAAATTTTAAAATGTGTTTCGACAGAAAACAAAATAGGCTTTCACCTCGTAAAGACCTTTTTTTAACATGACCAATTTATCATAAAAATATTTTCCGCTGAAGTTAAATTTTTTTTTTTCGATTTTTTCAACTTCGAAAGCTTTTTTTTTCGTAAAATTTTTCAGAAGACCTAATATATTTTGACTTAGAAAAAGAATCATGGTTACCATTTTGTAAAACAAGAGTACTTTAATTAAAATCGTAAACATATTAACAGAGATATAACAATTTTAGTAAAAAAGGTGAATTCATTATTATTTGTATATTAGAAAATTTTCTATACAAATACTACGTTAGAGTGTTTTTTCAACTTTTTCCGAAAGTAGAAAAATGGCGGTCGGATTATTATGGCATTCGGTGAGAAACTTCAAATAACAAAATTTAAGCCAAATCGGACTACGTTATCACGTGGCGCCCAGGCCATGAAGTTGAAAATTGCGTTTATAAGAAAAAATATGGCAAATTTTTTAGTACTTGCAAATTTTAACTTTTTTAATAATGTAGACTCAATTAGCTTTCTATCTACGTAAGTAGCGTATAAATCGGCTAAGGATTTTTTGAGTTATCGGAAATTTTCATAGAAATTTTGGGTCCTTGAAGACATCTATTTGATTTTATGAAAAATTGCACATTTTTCTGGCCGGCACTCCTTGAAATTCAAAAAAAGTGACTTAAGAAGTTAACTAAAAATGCTTCTTTTGTCTTTTAATTCGCTGTTAATTTAAATTTAAATTTAAATAATCTAGGTTCACAAAATATTTAATGCACTTTTCAAGTAAATATAAAAAAGTTTGGCATTCCTAACAAAATACTGCGGAAAACGGCGTCCCAATGTGAAAAAATCGAAAAAAAAAATAAAAATTTAAATTTGTTTGAAAATATTTTTGTGATAATTTAATGAAATAAAAAATCTTTTTTAACAAGAAGAAAGCCTGATGTCTTGTCTGTCTCAAACCGTGTTAAAATTTCAAATCGATAAACAAATGACTTAGCTAGGCCTATTTTTGTTCGAGAAGACCAAAAAAATCGTTTTTTATCGATAACTTTCGATTTTGAGGGTATATCGAAATTTCTAAAAATGACAAACTGATACACTCAATAAGGCCTATCGTTTGATATAGGTTTCCTTAAAAGTGTATTTCTTTTTCCTCAAAATGCATCAGTGTGTTATTATCAAGAAAAGGAATTAAATGATCGGTCTGAATCAAATGTAAATTCAAAACTGATTAATGTTTAG
Organism: Stomorhina lunata; assembly: GCA_933228675.1. Lineage (NCBI taxonomy): Eukaryota > Metazoa > Arthropoda > Insecta > Diptera > Rhiniidae > Stomorhina > Stomorhina lunata. The sequence continues at coordinate 105,718,308 of OW121742.1, forward strand.
AAAATGCTAATATATCAGGAAGGAATATTAAAAGGCAAATCTCGCATTGCAACTGGAATGGTTTTAAGCTGAAAGCTTCTACAGATTCCAAGCACTTCGTGGTTCTCGCGGTTAATTATGCAGTAAAATGATAATTAATTTTAAATATTAGGATATTTGTTAAAAAGTTAAATAAGACCTTGATTTCTCTATCATTTTTGTCAGTCCGTTAGTAACGCTTACAAGTTTACCTGTTCATCACTTCACACAGCATTTTGGCATCGATAACGCCAGATGTTTTGATAAGAGCTATTAAGTCTAACACTTTTTCCTTCTCATTCACTTCTGAAGATGCAAAAACGGTTTATTATGGAATATCTTGAATCAGAGCTACACAATTTTTATTATAGTTTTGCCAATTTGGCCAATTCGACGCTCTGTTGTATGGAGTGACATAGAAATCAATGAGATCAATTTCTCCACATATCCGTTTAGCCCGAGCAATTTTAAAAACTTGCTACATCGACACTGTCATTTTTGACTTAAAGCTTTGATTGTATTAGCTTTCTTTTTATAGAGAAGTAGCACTCAGGCAAATACAGCCTGTACAATTGCATATGGAGTATATACGAATTGGGTAATCTTATTTGGAAAGGGGATGGTAGAGAAAAGAAAGGTATATCTATTTTTAGAACAGTGAAGTTGCGCCATTTGTTGTTATTTAGACGCATTTTTATACCCTTCACCAATAGGTGAAAGGGTATTATAAGTTTGTGATTCCGTTTGTAATTTTTTTATTAGTGATCGTAGACCCTATAAAAATTATACCGATCGACTCAGAATCGGGAGGAGAATCGATTAAGCGATGTCCGTCTGTCTGTCTGTCTGTCTGTCTGTCTGTCTGTCTGTCTGTCTGTCTGTCTGTCTGTCTGTCTGTCTGTCCGTCCGTCTGTCTGTTGAAATCAAGTTTCTGAAGCCCCTGGAGGATGGACCTACATAAGTTATATACCAGATTTTAGGAAATTCGCCCGCAATGAACGCTATTAAATTTCATTAAAATCGGTTTATAAACACCGAAAATATCGAAAAAATACTAAAAATTAGACGAAAATTTTAAAATTTTTGATTGAAACACACTTTTAAATAACAAGAGAAACAAGATACTCCTGGTGTATATGTGATAATATATTATATATCAGATTTTAGGAAATGGTTCCCCAAAGCACTCTGTAAAATTTTATCAAAATCGGTCCATAAACAACTGAGATACCGCCAAAACACTAAATTTGATGTATCGCAAATTGCCCAAAGTACGCATTAGGAAATGTTTGTTGAAAAAATGAAATGCAGAAATAGGAAAAACCATCCTCGTAGAGCACGGACATACATACATTTTATATCAGATTTTAGGAAATTCCCCCGCCAAGCACATTATTAAATTTTATCGAAAGCGGTCCATAAACAACTGAGATATCGCGAAAACACTACTTGTGATGTACAGCAAATTGCCAAAAGTACGTGTCTAAGAAATTTTGTTTACATTTTGTAAGTATTATTTCAGCGATATCTCAGGTGTTTACGGACCGATTGTGATGAAATTTGACAGTGTTCTTTGTGGGAGGATTTCCTAAAATCTGATATATAAACTCCACAAATCTGATTATAAATACCATTCAAATTGTACCGATCGACTCAGAATTGGCAGGAGAATCGATTTCGCGACGTCCGTCCGTCTGTTTATCCGTCCGTCCGTCTACCTGTCTGTCCGTCCGTCCGTCTACCTGTCTGTCCGTCCATCCGTCTACCTGTCTGACCGTCCGTCCGTCTACTTGTCTGTCCTTTTTTCTGTTGTAGTCAAGTTTTTGGAGCTCCTGTTTTGTCGATATTTTAGATGTTTATTTTGATCAAATTTAATAGCGTTCTCCGCAGCGGATTACCTAAATTATGATGCACACGGTAATTTGTGGTAGATATAATTTAGTGTCTGCTTTTTGAACATTATGATAACATTTTAGTATGTATTATAAAACAAATTATAGGTAATCTTCCTAGGAAGTACAAAAATGCAGCTAACTACATGATATCCGTTCAAAACCTACATATGTATGTATGTATCTCACATATCAACGAAAATTTAAATTTTTTAATTGCAATTGGGAGAAATCCGTTCACGTTTGACAATTGCTCCCGTATAAGTTCGCCTAAGGCAATCTCTTAGTAGCTAATAAATGACAAATTATAATTATCTAATTATCTAATTAATTATAATTATCTATCTATTATAACAGATACGATGATGACATTTAGTATAAAGACGTTGTAAAATATCGTTATTCAGGGCGATAGCACCTAAAATAAACTTTCTAGAGAGACAACATTTGACAAAAGTATTTCTGATATTTTGAAAAGTTAGGCATTGAAAATGGGCGAGCTCGGTTTACATTTACTGTTATCTCCCATATAACCCGACCAGGAATCACTTTAATGCTGATAATTATAATTGCACAAAGAACTAGAGCAAAACTTTCCACACATCCATCGGACAGATCGATGGAACAATACATTCCAAATATTATTGTTGAAGTATTCATCTTAATTAGTTAACTAACTTCAGATTAATAAGTAAATCTTCAATAAATTTTCCGCCAAAGCTGATATGCATTCACTTGAAAACTATATATTTCACGTATGTATCTAAAACTAAGAGTGTATACCTTATAATTCTAAGGCTTGTATACATTGACAATCATTGTTAAAGCTTTGACCTAAACCAGTTCAGAGTTTTAAATAACTAATCATGAACTTTTAATAGTTCTATAATTCGTATGAATTAAAGTACACAACCCTCACTGGGCACTGTGTTTTTGGGTTGCATGCCAGAATACTTAATCTTCATCAAATCGATGTGCTCTTGCACATCTAAGGGCATCTACATTTTGAAGCATCTTTTCTGCATGGTCTATCGAACTTTATTAAATGTTCGTAAAATATGTGTCTATTTTATTTCAAAGCTCCAGTAGCTGGCTTAAATATGCATTCTCTACTTGTAGTCTAGTAATCATTATCTTTCACAAAGGGACAACTTTAGAACCCAAGTGAAGCTTCCCTAGACATCAGCCACCTGCCCAACCTAACCTTTGGGTGCATAACTATTCTAGATGATGACGCCACCGAAAAGCTTTTCTTTTTCCGACTCTTAATTTTAAAGACTCTTTGCATATAATACTAGTATAACCAAATTTTGCTTGGAATTACATTAAGTACTTTTGCAGCACCATTGGTGAAGGGTATCCAAGATTCGGCAAAGCCGAATATACCACTCTTACTTGTTTTGTTTTACAGCCAATTTTATTTATTTTTCGTAGACGGCGTTTTATTGCTGTAGTCTTACCGCCGACGGAAGATGCTGTGGTAATTAATAATTTTAATTCTGTTATCATTGACTCCCAGTGGAGCATAGGCCCTTAAATTTAATACAAATTAATAATTACAGAAATTGTTGTTGCTGAGACCGGGGATCGAACTCAGGCTCAATGTGATATTACGTGCTAACCAACTAAGCCACAGCACGGGAAATTTGTATTCACAATGAACTAGATGACGGTCGATTGTGTCGACCGCAGGATACGCTAGTAATCATTAAGTTGTTTGAT